>PVLD010005895.1:61209-106721 GCA_004027595.1 Dinomys branickii | reverse complement strand
CCAGTGCAAATTCCCTACTATCTTATCTATAATTTGGTATTTCCTTTAATGTTTTTGTGTTAACTAATGTGAAGATAACTATGTAATACAACATCCAGTTCTAATTCCCTACTATATTCTGTATAACTTTGTATTTTCTGTATTGTTTATGGCTTTTCTGGTTCATATATCTCCATTCTTTTGTCTTTAAAATAAAATTAAAAAAAAATAAGTATAGAAATTAGTGTTCATAGATTTAAACAGGGAGATAACAATCCTGCACCTGGTAACAATAGTTGGCCAGGAGCAACCACTGGCTATTTTTATTAACTTCTTTGGAGACAGGGAAGATCCTTGCCCTGCCGATGTCATTATTCCTGGGGCTTGGAAGAGGCTCCACCTTCCTCCCACTGAGCAGTGTGAGCCCTCAGCAGCCAGGATGTGCAGTCTTTGTTTTCCCGGCTTCATGCGTCAAGAACAATAGGGTCCCTGACACTGCTTCAAGGCAAGATATGATGTTATACAATTGCATACATGTTGTCAAATGCCAGGCACTGCTAGGCCCTGTGGGGTAGAACAGTGAACAGAAGTAGGCCCCAAATGCTCTTCTAAGAGCATATGTCCCTCAGTTCTTCATCCCCCGATTCCACCACCCCAGACCTCAAAACGTACATTTGCATTTTGACTTGTTAATGAGAAAGTCCCCACCACTTACTTGAACTTGCCCAGCCACGAGTCCGCAATAAGAGCCCCGAGGATCGGTGTCAGGTAGCAGAGGGCAACAAATGTGTGGTAGATGGCCGTGGACAGGTTGTCATCCCAGCCGATGAAGTTTCGGAAGTACAGAACCAGCAGTGCTTCCAGTAGAGGGCAGGAGGAGGAGGAGGAGGAGGAGGAGGAGGAGGAGGGAAATAGAGTTAGGACTGGCTGCGGCCAGCGGCACCCTGCGCCCAAGAGGGACAAGCGGCTAATAGTTACCTCTCATTCCATAGTAGGAGAACCTCTCACAGAACTCATTGACCACGATGAAGAAGATGCTCACGGGGTAACCAAAGCAAGTCTGGCAGAAAGAGAAACACAGGAGGCTGGGATCTGCTCCTCCCTGGTCCGCACTTGCAAGCTAGTGCCAGTGGCATTAAAAGTGGCCAGGCACACTGAGCAGCTTCTTAGCGACCAGCCAGAGGCAGAGTCTCAAGTTAAAATCTTTATTCCCTTAAAGTGCTCCACTGCTGTGGAGACAGCAGTGAAATAAAGCAACTAGTTTTAGCATTAGTCTGAGCAGGAAATACATAGCATTTCCTGAGAGGCCATCCCCCAGGGATAGGCAGGATTAGTCCCTCACAGACGCAAGACACGCAATACGCGTTCATTAAGTGGGCGAGGTGTAGCTTAAAGCATGTAGGAGCAGAGCAGACCATGCCTTTCACGAAATGGAGGTAAGTGCAGAATGAGAAAAGACACTCACCCATGACTTGGACATCCCTAAAAGAAAAGCAGACGCCAATATTAGAGTCAGGTCATCACATTTTTGATGAATCTAAACTCAGACCCCTGACTTGTGGCAGCAGAAGCGCTGTCAACACACAGATGCAGCCCGCTCTGAGATCTGAGCCTAAGACCCACTGCTCACCTGCGTCAGGCCCTGGACTCTGTGTTTCCTGGAGTAAGTTCCCAGGCAGTTCTCAGGGCAGTCAGAAACAAGGACTGTGCCCAGCAAATCATGCCCAGGCCACTTCCTCCTTAGCACGTTTCGAAGACTGCCTCAGGATAAAACCCAGACATTTTAGTGTGTTCTTCACTGTCTCCGGGGTCATTGGGGGAGGGTGGGTAAAAAACTGAGACACAAAATGCGTGTGGGTGCCTAACACAGGGAGCATTTGGCCACCATGTCTGGATTCACAGCCCTGCCTTCCTTCCAGCACGCTACCAGTGATATCGCAGTGTTCACTCACTGAACGCCCCTGGCATCGACAGAAGTCCTTAACACACTGGGCAGCAATACTGCAGCCACGCTGCCCCCAATTTTTACCATGCCTCTTCCTAACTCACGCATTAGTCTTTTCTGCAGTTTCTATTTGTGCATGTTTGCAGTACATGAGAATTACATTTTTCACGGGGAGTCGGTGCACGCACACACACCTTAATTCCTTCTCATCCCCTTCTCCTCCCATTCCTCCATCTCTTGGTCCCCTTCCTTTTGCACAAGATCTCTCTCCCCACTTCCTGTTATCTGTCTTTTGTTGGCTTTTTATTTACACTGTGAGTTACTCACATGAAAGACCATGTGCTATTTAAGCTTGTGGGTCTTATTAATTTCACTTAGCATTACGGTCTCAAGGTGCACCCTCCTTTATGGCAGAGCAGCACCTCGTTATACATAAATATCACAGCATCTGTTGAGGGACCCACAGGCTGCCTGCAGGAGTCAGCTATTATGAACTGCGCTGCTATGAACACGGGTGTGCAAGCTCTAACCTTGCACTGGTACTCTTCCTTGATCATCACAGAGGAAGAGTGGGTACTTTGTTGGTATTCTTGCCTCCTTTTCAGGCTGACCCTCAAAGGGAAGGATCACGTGCTGTGTGTCACACCAGCCTCTCCTGTCCCAACCTCGCCGACAATGCCTGCCACTAGCAGGGGCTTTTGCTAGAGGAATGGATCCAAAGGGCAAGAAGAAAAGACGGGAATACAAGCGTGTGGGTGCACCCAAGGCTGGTGGATGCTCCCACCCACATCTGGGGAGCGCCGTGTAGCGCTACCATCTCTGAAGAAGTAGAAGACACCAGTCTTCTGTTCCCTGCCCCTGAATTTTGACAAGAGGTGACAGTGGCCCTTGTTTCTAGTTTTTGCACCTCCTTGACCTGCTTCCTGCATCCACACTGTGCACCTGTGCTTATCAGTGCCAGTCCCCTCTGTGCACTTTCCATGGGGGATCCACCGCCCCCTGCAGCCTGCTTCAAGCTCCTCTGAGAGCTTACAGTGCCAGGGCTCCTGGGGCCTGCCCTGCCTCTTTGAGGGACTGGTGGTCCATGGTCCTGGGTCTCAAAGTTGGGTGTGCCTCAGGGTCACCAGGGAGCTGTGAGCACAGACTGCTGGCCCCCGCCTCAGTGCTGCTGACTCCGTAGGTCTGTGGTGGACATTTGACTTTGCACTTCTGACAAGTGCCTGGTGTGGCTGCTGCTGGTCCAGGCAGCATGCTTTGAAAACCACTACACTGGAGAATTGGCAAATAATCCTTAAATCCCTACAGTGACCCACGTGTCCTACATCACGGTGGAGCTGCCAATTCAGAAAGCAGCTTGACTGGAAACCAGTGCAGACCACCGGTATTCGAGAATACTGATTTTTGCTATTTCTGATGATTTACATTTCTACAAATTCTAAGGTGAGATCGATGCTGCAGGCCCAGGGACCCCACTCAGAAGCACATGCAGACTGTGCTGTCCCACTCTTGACAGAGCTTTGGAGTGAAGCTCAGCGCTTCCCTGGCTCTGAGCACAGAAAGACTAGTGGCCTAGAGCAGAAAGTGAACAGAGGGTCACAGACTGCTGCAGTCTCTGCCCTGGGTCCTGCCTCCATCCCTTACAACGTTGCCCACTCAGGGCCTTCCTCTCAGACTGGCCACAGGTATTTTCACTTTGTGTACATGAAACCACAGCCATGCGGGGGACGGGGGGCTCACTTCTTGCTTGGCCCAGCCCCACAGTCACTCACCCCTGGCCAGGAGCTCCCCTTCCTGTTCCTGTCACGCTGCTGTTTCCACTTCTATAGCTCAGCATGGCCCCAGGCCTCACACTGGATGGCATTTTTGCCCACCTAACAGCATTTTAGATGCTATTTTGGCCCTGGCTCTAAGAAGGGGAAAATATACTGCCCTGGTCTCACAGAACCTCAATGTCCAATCCACTCAAAGCGCTAGATGGAGATTCCTCAACACCAGCAAAGTGCTTTTCTCATGGATGGGACCTCTCCTTGGAGGAAGTGGCTGCTTCTAGGGCAGCACGTGCAGAAGAGGCAGGTCCGGCCTGAGATTGCAGCTCAGTTCTTCTGCTCCCAGGTCTTGGTCTGTCTTCCCTCTTAACAGGCCACCAAACAAATGAAGATATCGCCACGTGATGGAGACCACTATGAAGTTGCTCTGAGCAGGACTTAAAATTAACCAACTGGTTTTCCATGTTTACTCGTGAGTATGAGCCCCTGGTCTGGAGATGGGCAGTGGATTCATAATAAGCGAATCTCTATGAATCACTCATCCTGGCTGAGGCCTGTAGTGGCCTGTGAAGCTGTGATGCCTCAAAGGACAAGCTAAGGCCACAGCTGAGGATGCTGGCTCCAACACCAATTAACTAAAAGGAGACTGCAGCTGCACGCTCCACACTTCTGCAATAAACGTCCACCTAAAGATAAGGTTGTTCTCCTGACTGACATAATTTACTACTTGGGAAAATATTTCTCAAGGTCCTGCTAAGATTCCTGTTTTCTTCAGGATCCTCCCCGCCATTGTTTGAAAACCAAATAAATACGGGCTGCCCAGACAATTTCTTTGTCTTAGTCCCCTGCAATCTCAAATTCTGTTAGAGGGTTTTGATTCTCCTGGATCCCCCAAATCATACCACTAGCCTCTTATTTAAGCCTTTGCTGTCCACTCATTTAGGAGATTGTGGGCCTGATCAGTCTGCAATAACTAAGGGATAATATTAACACAATAGCCACGGGCCTTGCAGGGTTGCTACAAGAATTCCTGTGGCATCCACAGAGTTAGACACATCAGCAAATGGGAGACCCCACCTCAGAATCCTCAGCTCCTCCCACGGCACCGTCCACAGAGTGGAAATTGAGTGCATGGCTAAGTCTCCAATGAGTCAGCTGCCTCCATTGCGGGATACAAGGCTGAGACTCTGGCTTGTACTGGTTCCACTCACCCCTCCAGGCCCAGTAGCACCTGTTAGCCCTTCAAGACTGACCTGTATGGAGCTCATTAATGTCCCCATGGCAGACCATGGTTTCCACTGGGCTTAGCCAATGAAGAGCCCTGGATAAATCACAGAGGAGGAGGAGAAGCTGGAGTGCTTGTTTTCTTGGCACTCTCTCCACCCAGTCAACTCAGGTTGGTTGTGCCCTCAAGTGTCAGTCACTGCTTCCCTGAGGTGGGCCCTCTCCACTCTTCCACGACTCTCAAGTTTTGTTCACTTTCTTCCCCTCATCCCTCTGGCTGCTTATGGTGGTAACAGGGAGGCCTGCACTATCACCTACGGTTCTGCATCTCCCTCCAGCACCATCCCTCCTCTGGATATTCTCTTTCTGTTGGGAGGGGGCTGCCTCATTCTCAATGGGCTGTGGACTGGACAGGCCGCCATCTTTCATGACCAGACAGGGAGAGTCCCAGTCAATGAAACGGAAGGACCAGCTAGGCAAACAGGCTTTTTAAAGGCTCCACATGAACCAGGCTCACTGGAGCCCCATTTCACTGCATGGTATTTTGTTGAGGACACAGCAGAATCCTGTAACATTCTGCCTCCTGAGACTGCAGCTCACATGGCTCCCCACTGCCTCCTAAGGCAATGCAGGCGTGAGACCCATGCACAGGCCCACACTGTTTTCGTCTTGGGCCACCATGGACAACAGGAGGGAGGGCTAGAGACCCAGACTCCAGACTGGGCTGGGGTTTCATCACAGCTGTTCCCTTCCAGAGTTCTTCAGGGTCCCGGCCCATGGGCAAAGACTTCCTCTCTCCAGAGTAGCAAGTAGATTTTCTGGCACTGGTTGTGTGCCAAGTAATATTTACTTCAGAAATAAATAGGCTTACCAAAAAAGAGACCAAAACATTCAGGGAGCTTAGGCTTTATCTTAATGATCATCACACCTGGAACCAAACAAGGAAAAAGGAAATACCTGAAGTGGAAGTCTGAGACGCGGTACCTATCGATCATTCAGGGCACACTGCGAGCTGGAAGGGGCACCTTCCCAAGAACAGCTCTGATTACTGTGGGGTGGAGGCTGCGGTCTCTTCTGCAGACTCCAGAGCTATCGCTGGCTGGCTGCAGGAGTCAGCGCTTCTTATCTGCCTGTCCCTGTGTCCTTGGGATTGCTATCTTCAAAGGGCCAGTGCAGAGAACTGTTCTAGGGAGACTTTAGTTTGAGCTCAAATCGCAAGTGGAACAAGATTCTGTTACCTGGTGAGACTGTGTTGTAGTTGGTATCGTGGTCGCAAAACTAATCAGCACATTTGAGTGGTCTGGTGTTTTCTTAAGTCACCTGGATGTATGGACATATCAGAGCCCAGTATGAAACCAACCTGTCAATGAAACCACAAAGGAAATGCCAGCCCCTGTTACTATTTTATGCCTACCAAGGATTTTGACTTTCTTTTGCCTAAATAATTTAATAAAATAAGCATATGATATACTTTTCTACGATTACTGACTCGGTGGTGTGGTGGGGACGGGTAAAGCAGGAAAAACAATACTCCATTATTCCCCACTATTTAATAAAATCTCTCCCTTCATGTGAACATCTCACCTGTGTATACAAAGTTTGCTTCATATTTTGAACCATTTAGTTAAATTGCTAAAATCAGTATGGTCATGAACCACCTGAAATGTTCTGAGAAGTGTGTTAGGTGTTCATGCCATCGTTGTGCAAATATCACAGAATAGAAGAACCTACACAACCCAAGATGGTATCGCCCACTACAGGCCCAGGAACTGCTGTGATCTTACAGGAATGCGCAATCTGTTGTTGATTGAAATGTTGCCATGTGGCACATGGCCAAACCCCTCAGGAACATGCAGGGCACAGACAGTGTGTCTGTAGGAGCTGGACTTTGGAAGTCGTAAGGAATGAGGCACTTGTGGAGGTTTAAACAAGCTCTCACTGTCTGCTGGGCAGAGAGAAAACTTTCCATCACTGCCGAGTGTCAAACCAAGGGAATAACGCGTTTCACATGATGTTTGAGGGATGGTGTTTCTGAAGGTCCATGATGTGGTAGATAAAACAGTGTTGCCCAAAGATGTCCACATCCCAATCTCTGGAACTTGGGGATATGTTTCCTTCTACAGTGAAAGGGACTTTGTGGATGTGGTAAGATGAGGTGCAGAGTTTGTACTGAGATTTTTAGTGGACCCAGTATAAACACAAGGGTCCTACAAAGAGTCAAAAGAGACAATGTGACAACAGGACAGCAGTATGATTGCAATTGCTGTAGCTGGCACCCTGAGCCAAGGAATGCAGGCAGCCTGGAGAGGCCAAGGAAATTGGTAGCCCAGGGCCTCCATGAGGGGAGCCCCATAGAACCTATTTTAGACTTTGTTTTCATTTTTTGAGACAAGGTCTTGCTACATAGCTCAGATTGGCCTTGAACTCCTGGCAATACTCAGCCTCTCATTTCAGGCTTCTGACCTCCAGGATTGTAAGGTTTTATGCCATTGCATCTGTGGTATTTTGTCACAGCAGTAATAGGAAACTAATGCACATGGATTTGCCTCAAACTCTGTAATTGTATAGGTAGGTCTTTAATCACTATTTACATATAAGTAAGGCTCCATTTTCCTACCCCTTGTGTGTGTGTGTGTGTGTGTGTGTGTGCGTGTGTGTGCGTGTGTGTGTGTGTGTGTGTGCGTGTGTGTGTGTGTGTGTGTGTGTGTGTGTGCGTGTGTGTGTGTGGTACTGAGGCCTTTCCACTGAGCTACATCCCTAGCCCTTTTTATTTTGAGGTAGGGTCTCACTAAGTTGTCCAGGTAGGACTCAAACTTGCAATATTCCTGCCTCACCTTCCCAAGTCCACATCCCAATCTTTGGAACTTGGGGACATGTTTCCTTCTACAGTGAACCACCATGCACCACCATGCCCAGCTAAGGTGTCCTTTTTAATATTACTTTTCTAAGCTATATTTTTCTATGTAGAGGTCTGAAGTTCCACCCTGGCCCCTGCCTTTTTAGTTGGATTGGCAGGATCCAAGTTCTGTCACTTGCTCTGTGCCTTCCAAAGGTTACAGAATCTTTGGCACCCACTGGTGGTGCAGGAGCCGGGGGATTCTGCCTTATCAGGTTGCTAAATTGGTCTATCAAGGGGTTCAGCTTCAGGGCAAGCGAATGGAGCTGACAAAGCAGGTGCCACAGACCTCCAGGGCATGCAGGGTCCTCCAGGAGAGCCCGGCCTCTCGGAGGGCAGGAGCGGTTCTCAGTGAAGGTGAGAACATTCTCAGTATTGCACCAGCACTGACCAGGTGGAAAGATGTGGCCCTCTGAAATTATGAGAGGAGCTTCAGCAAAGCTTCTTCCCATCCCTGGGCTTTTTCAAAGCTCTGATTCCCTGCATTCCTTCATCCGAGGGGTCACCATCTTTGCAAGCTGGTTATAACAAAATTGAATCTAAATGAATAAGATGAAGGTTGTTAGTTATTCATGGGTAGATTTTTTTTTAACTAAGTTCAGATGAATATTTAGAATGGACCAAGCTAAAACTGATCAAAAATTGACTGTGGGGCACCCTGGCAGGGTTGAGAGGTAACCCTCAAAGAAGAGGCAGCCCCCTTCCAGGGTCTCTCACACTGACCCAAAGCAGAAAAGTCCAATATGTCCCCTTGGGAAGCATGAGGATTCCAGGGGCCAAAGAAACCCAGCTTTCTCCAGCACACGCCACTGTGGCAAGGCCTGCATTTTCAAATGAGCCGCTTTCCACATGCATGAAGGTCTAGCAAACAAGGCTGGGAATCTTGGGCCCCTAAGGACCCCTGGTTCTGGTAACACTAGAGAGACCAGGAAGATACAGGCCTGGAAGCAGGTGCTGCGTAGGTGGTGGCAGTTGCTGCTGACACCTCTTGTCGCCCTACATTGCCGCTTGCCTGTTTGGGGTGCATCATTTACCAGCTCAGCCAGCACAAGGAGATGCCCTGTCTGTCCTGCTCTGTCTACTGCCTCAGTATGAACGGAGCGTCCCCAGACAGGGACGCTGTTCTCAACCCTCATGGCAGGCTGCTCCTCCAGGAAGTAAGAGGTTGCTGCTGACTAGCTTCGGGTGCACCCTCCTCCTCCTGCAGCCCAGCCACGATGTGTCTCCATCTCTTGCTGTGCCCTGGGCCCTCCCACCACTCCAAGTGCCCCGCTGCTGTCCCTCAGCCTCGTGCCCCTCTGGCCTGGGCTCTCCGATTCTCCTTCCTCTCTGTTCTCTGCCGTCTCTACAGTGGCCGTGGCACTGCAGGTTGTTCTGACCTCCGAAAACTGTCAGGGCCTCACATAATCATATGACCTCTCCCCCCCTCTCTTTTTTAAAAGAAAATAAAATGTGGGCCACTTCCAAAGAGCCTCGGGGACACTCACCAGGCTGCACTGTGCTGGTCTGAGGAGGGGAATGGGCAGAGCTTGAGGCTTGATATCGTACGCTTGGTTTGATTATTTTCCAGAACAGATAAACTTTGGTCAAGTAATGAAAAGTCTATTGCTTTCCTTAAATGGGCTCTTCCGCCCTCATAGTCAGGTTGGCTTCAAGACAGAGCTGCACATCCATGACCCGAGTGCTTGTCCTGGAGTGGCCCTCACTGAGGCTGTTTCTTGCCTGACTTGGTGATTTTTTTCCTCGAATTTGAATGTTTTGTCCCTTTCCCTGTCTCAGGCCATATGGCACTTCTGTGTGCATTAGGAAAATGTGACTTTTTTGGCAGAGACAAGAATGTGACCTTTGTGGTCTGCAAGTGGATGGGGGCTTTATCCCAGTGGGAAGTCTCCCCTGGGGGCTGCACTGCTTAGCAGATGGGGCAGGGGCTGAATCCCTCTGGCTGGGACCCTTGGGGTGGGGGCAGAGCCCACACTCTTGGAGCCCTGCTTCAGTGGTGCTCTATGGAAATACAGCTGTCCTTCTCCAGAGCCACCTTCTTCCCCGTGAAGGGCGGGGAAGGCAGTGGGTCCTTGGCTACACCGACAGATAGACACAGTACGCTCACGTGTGGTTTCCAAGATGTCACATCCAGGAAGCTGTGCCACTGTCAAAGGGAGGGGATCATCAGTCCCTGGAGAAGACGTCAACTGACCCCCAACAGCATGAAGCTACTCTAGAGAGGTAGAAACCCAGCGCCAAGGGAAGAGGGCTTGTGTGATGCATAACAGGACTGGCTCAGCCCGGGCCTGGCACGTATCCACATAGACCACCAGGCAACTGCTCTGAGTCCCAGACATCTGTGTTCCTGCCTCATGAGAGGATGAGGCTGTGGGGCACCCCACCCCCTTGCCTCCGAGGCCTGACCATGAGGCAGTAAGTGGGGGACTTAGTCCAGAAAGTGCAGAACATGAAGCCACTTAGCTACCACATGCCATGGCCTCCTTACCAACAGGGAACTCAGAACTCATGTCACAGTCCTCAGGCCCCTGGGATTTCTGTCACTGTGGAATGGGCCAATAATAGTCTGGGGTTTTGTGTATGATGACAAGGAAAGAATTGCTAAGTGTACACCCAGTAGCAAGCAGCTACATTCACCGAAGACCATGCCAAGTTGTGCTCAGGGAAAGTGTGTGCCACTGTAAGGGCACAGGCAGAAAAAGGGACTGCGGGGCACAGAAAAACTGCACACAGGTCACAGCACACAAAAGTAGTGACGAGAACAAAGAAGGGCCCAGAGAAATCATGCTTCTGAAATTTAAGGGCCAGCCACATTTGTTTTAGGTGCTTTCCACTGAATCGCTAGGTATGATCGACTGGAATGATTGATAGGGTGCTTAGCCATCTTAGGGGCTCGTCCCAGAATTTAATCCGGTCTTAATTATATTCATGACATGCAGCACATATTTATGAACCTGTAATGAGTTGGGAGTAGGGGTAAGGTGACCAGAAGATCGGGCTAGGACAGTGAGGGTGACTTTCAATGATACAACATCCCACGTCAGCATGCATGCCATAGGCTCGCCACCATTGACTGGTAGCAGACCCAACAGGCATGTGCTCTTGCCTAGGGCGTGAGCAATCTCCTGAGCTTCTGTTGTCTTAATTTTTACCTCTCTCAGTACAGTGGAAGGCAGAAGACCCTAGAGTGCTATTTAAATGTAGATGTAAACTTCCTCAGCTGTACTGTTGCTAACAGCTCATTTCCAGCGTCATCCGTGGGGAGCAGGGACTTGGGAGCTGGCATCTTGGCTGCCCTTCCTGTGCCATGCCTGGGAATAAAAGTCTGCCCTTCCATCAGCCAGGCCCGGCTTTGTCTGTGGTTAAAACACCCCTGCCTTCAACGTGGGGTCTGATGCTCAGGCTTTGGGGGCAGCAGTTGGCCCCCATCTTAGTTTTCTAGAGCTGCCGCACCTCAAGTACCTCAAACTGGGTGGTTTCAAACAATGCAGACTTACTGACTCATAGTTCTCAAGGCCAAAGTCTGAGATCTCGGTGTCAGCAGGTTCATTTCCCTCTGTGGTGGGGAGGGAGAAACTGTCCCCTCCCCCAGCTCCTGGTATTGGTCAGCCCTCTCTGGTGTTCCCTGGCTGGCCTTGAACTCATTACGAGGACAGACTGGCCTCAAACTCATGGTGGTCCTTCTGCTTTAGCATCGCAAGTGGGACATTACAAGCATGTGCCGCCACTCCCATCTTCCACATTTCCTTTTTCCCCCCTTATTAAAGACACTGGTCCCCCTGGACTAGGGGTCCACCCTACTCTACTATGGCCTCATCTTAACTAATTACATTTGTAACAACCCCACTCCCAAAAGAAGTCACATTCTGAGGTACCAGGGGTTTGGGCTTTAATGTATCGATTTTGGGGATACACAATTTAACCATTGTAGTATATCCCTCACTGCTTTAGGTTACAGATACCTTCTGCCCTTTAATAAGGTTTCTATGTGTGGTTGTATAGAAGTGCTTAGGAAGGCTGTAATGGCCATTTTCTGACGGTTTTATGAATTTGTAACTCTTAGCATCTTTTTCGCATAATCACAGACATGGATCTCTGAGCACCTTTCCCATTCATTCTGCTTTAGAAAAGCCTGACCCCCGTGGGCTCCAGGCTCCAAGCACCTTTGGATATGCTCAGATTGCTTCGTCCCAACCTGCCCATTCACAGCTGGGAGTACCCCAGAGTTAATATGTAACAAACAGAAAGATTGGGGCAGTAGTTCGAAGTCCTGCCCAGGCCTGGGATGTATCTGGGGGTTAGAACAGTAACCCTTGCTCTGCAGGTTAGTTTCTCTATCTGGAGGGATGAGACTTAGAGCGGGTGTGCTCCCTTTCCACAGGCAACCCTCTGTCAGGGGCCAGGAAAGACCGTGACGGAAAGCACCTCCCTCCCATCATGCTGTCGGCACATGCAGGCAGCAGAGACTGCACATGAGCATCTGCGCTGTGTGTGGATCCATCCCGCATCAGTGTACTGCACAATCTTGTACACTGTCAAGGAGAAAACAGGGCCACTAGTGTTGCTAAATTAAAAAGAACCAATTTCCTAGTCTTTCAAGTGAAGCTGTTTTGGAGACAATTAAACTAGAGATTCTTTTGTTTTTCTTTCTTTCTGTCTTTTTGAGGTAGGATCTCTCTATTCAGTTCAGGCTGGCCTTGAGCTCACTTTGTAGCCCAGGCTGGTCTCGAACTCATAACGATTCTCCTGCCTCAGCCTCTCAAGTGCTGGGATTACAGGCATGCGCCACCAGATATATCTGGTTTATATTTATCTATCCAGGCTAAACTAGAGATTCTAACTTTTACACCCAAAGAGTTTTTGCTCTTATATGAAGAATCATGGCTAGAAAAATGCTTTATAGTCACAATAAGCATAAAGTCAGGCTACAAGACTGCACAAGATACAAAAGTGTTGCCTCATTGATAATAGAAAATATAAGAAAGTTGTAGAGGAGAATGCTAGTAAAATACTATGTGTGTTTTAAATTTTATTAGCTATTGTCTAATAATTCTCCATGAAAATACTAGTTGGCTTACATTTTTAGTTTTTTTCTTATAATTTTGGAATGAGTAAGCAATGAGGAGAGTTATTTTAGAAAAAAAAGGATCAAAAAGGTGAAACGCTAGGAGTAGTTACAAATCGTCTGAGAACTTTAACACAGCACAGTATTGACAAAGCATGGCTGTGATTTTTAGAATTTTAGATAAATTATCTGTGTTTACTATACTACATCACTTTGAGGGGTTTATCTGTACATATAGAGAAAGTTTTCTCCATACTACTTTTGTTATTGAGTTGATTTTTTAAATAACTTTTTGGTGCTATGACCATAAAACCCACCTGCCTTGCCTGAGGAGTCACTGGTCACCACATGTAGCAGCGAGGCCATGGACACACCCATCTTTGCATGCTCAGAACGTTTCACCTAAACCAGATGTAAGTGATGTGCACGTTTCAGAGAGAACACTTTCCCTATACCATGTGAGGGGCTGAACAGTGTTGCCCCAAGTTCATGTCCTTCCCCAAATGTCAGATCGGACTTTATTTGCAAACAGTCAAGAACCAGATGCAATGACTAAGGTCAGACTGCAGTAGGGTGAGCCCTTCACCCAAGGGGATCCGGGCCCTTCGCAAGAGGGAAGAGAGAGTCAAACACACCAGAGCAAGGTGGCCATGTGACAGCAGAGGTGGAGACTGGAAAGCTGCGATTGTGAGCCAAGGAGTGCTAAGGAGGAGGAGGGCTGGCGTCACCAGGAGCTAAAAGGCCAGGAAGAGATCTTCCCTAAGGGCCTTCAGAAGGCATGCCCTGCTGACACCATGGTGCTGGCCTTGCAGCCTGATGAGGACATATCTCTGGTGTTTTACAGAACCAAGTTGTAGAACTCTCGTTACAACAGCCACAGGAAACTAATATGCCATGTGGGTCTATATGTTCTGGTTTACATCTAGACGTCTCCCCAAAGCCTTGTGTGCTCCTAGGAGGGGCTTTGGGGAGGTGCCTGAATCACAGGTGTCACTCAGTAATGGATTAGTTCCATGGGTGAGCTTCTAGGTAAACCTGACTGGGAGGTGAATCCTGGTTGGAGGAGGTGGGTCCCTGGGGCGTGGCCTGAAAGGGCCTCTTTCCATCCTCGTCTCCCAACCCCTCTCCCTCTTTGTCTTGGTTACTTTTCTCTGGCTGGGACAAAATACCTGATGCCCAAAATGAAGGAAGGAAAGGTTTCTTTAGCTCACAGTTTGTGGAGGTTTCAGTCCATACTCAGTTGGCTCCAAGGCAGAGCAGCACATGGCAGAGGGCAACAGTTTAGGGTGGCAGCAAAAATAACAAGAGCAAAAGGGAGGAATGGCAGTGAGCAGCCTCTTTTCCTCCCTTACACTATATGCAAACTACCTGCCCCAGGGCGGGTGTAGCACTCACGCCCATAATCCCAGCACTGGATCATGGATCAGTCACAAATCCTAGAGGCCCACCCATGACTGCATGAGGATTTGGGGGGACAAGCAGACATAAACCATAACACTCCTTCTGCCACCATGTCACAAGCTGCTTCTCCCCTGCCATGCCCCTCTGCTGTGCCACCCTGCCCTGAACCAGCCCACTATGGACTGGAACCCCCACCACTTGTGAGCAAAATAAGCTTTCCCACATTAGAGCTGTGAATGATGCTGTCAGGTATTGTGTTTCAGCAATAAGAAAGGGTTTGATGGTTCATTTCCCCAAAACACCTCCAGTGTACAAATCTGCCTCTGACAGATCCTCGTGGAGCTTATAATACAATGTTGTAACCCCAGGAAACTACAGAAATTCTAAATACTTTGAGTTGAGAACTTTTAAGAGTTCTTCTTATCTAAGCACATTTTGTGGATTTTCTAGTCTTCCCTACACCTGATTCTTAAAATTTTCTTATGGGCATTGTGCTTATTGTCACATATCCAATGTGATGACTTAACGTTGCCCTCTGATGACAGACTCCTTTCAGCAGCCCTGTAGAGGGTCCCCACCAGGCCCAGTCTTGGAGGAACCCATCTGGGAAGAACTGGGCTTCCTCCTCCTTAAGGCTCTGGGGAAGGTCCTGCCCTCTTCTCCCCATGGCACTCCTTGACTGTTGCTCAGGCCTCCTAACTGTGCTGCCTGCGGACAGCAGCTGTGCTTGTAAACCAAGGGCTAAAGCGACAGAACAGTGAGTGCAGGTTTCCTCTGTTGCAACCGCATGATCCTCACGTCTCTCCTGACAGTGCTGCTCCTATTCGATTCCCTGTCACCACAGAGGAATGCGGAGATGTTTCTCCAACCTCGCCCTTGTTTTTTTTTTCTTTCTTGCTTATCAGCTCATCTCGGACACCTACCTATTTTCGCTCCTACAAGGGACAGGACCCAGATGCAGTGGTGTGCAAGGGACACAGGGACACAGCTGAGTGGGAAGTCCAGCCTGTGTGTGTGGTTCCACAGAGCCATATCATGCCCGGTATCATGGCTGATACTGTGAGTTGACTTGAGTAGCTAAGCAACTCAGCAGGGAGCCAGGGTTCTTACTTTAAAACATCCTCTTCCTGTGCAAGCAGACGGCAAGGATATGGTATGAGTGCTGCACCCTCCCTGGGCAGGAGTAGCCCGCTTACAATATAACGGAGGAAAAGAGGCTTGTTTTCCCCCTTTTGCTCTTGCTGTTTTTGCTGTCTTCCGCCGCCTTGGACTATTGCCCTGTGCCATGTGCCACCCTGCCTTGAAGCCAGCTGATTATTGACTGAAGCTTCCACAAACTGGGAGCTAAATAAACATTTCCTTCCTTAATTTTGGGTATCAGGTATTTTGTCTCAGCAATGAGAGAAAAGTAACCAAGACACCCAGAGAACAAGTGGCAGTCCTTCTGCCAGGGAAGTTCCCCTAGAGCTGACCCCATCAATCATGTCCTTGATCAGTTGCTCTCTGCTCTTCATGGGATGGCAAGGCAACCCAAAAGGCAAAAGAAGAACTACTCAGCAAAAACCCAAGTAAGCAAAAAGGTCAGATCATTCTACTCAGAAGATGCTGTAGGGGCGCGAAGGATGACGCAAAAATTTAGCAAGATGGAAAATCCAACTTTGCCATGTTACTGTTTGCTGCAGTTTTCATGGGTCCTTTTTACCTCAGTGACAACTCAGAGGGGGAAACAGGATTTCAGTTTCTCCCAGGCAGGACTATTTTACATCCTACATGGGAAATAAAGCTTACAAAAACAGATGATTCAGGCCACCCCACCCGGCCTGGCTGGACCACACTGACTCCATCAGTTCCACTTCCACTCACTCTAGACTCTTAAGACAGCACCTTGGGGCTAATTTTTAACTTCTGCCAGGAGTGTACCCAAAGCTTCATTGCCGTGGACATAGACCCACATGGACCCACAATGGACAAGCCAGGGCTGGGCTGTACTAGGTGGGCAAGGGTCAAAAAGAGAACCCTATGACTTGAGTCATGTTGACCCATGGTCTTTAAAGTGTGGTCCTGGGACCAGCAGCATGAGCATCCTGGGAACTTGTCCAAATGTCCATCCTTGGGCCCCATCCAGTCCTACTCAAACACAGGCTCAGTGGGTGGGGGCAGTGAGAATAGATGCTCACCAAGCTGAGCCCGGAGTATGGTCAAGTTTGAAAGCCACTGGCTTAGTGTGCCTCCACCACCGTCTGCCTGGAAGAAGCCAGGGTTAGATCTGCCTCCTGCTGCCAGCTAGGATGCAGAGGGCTTCCTAAGGGGCATGTACCACAGACCCCCTTCCAGCTTGCAGCGGAATCCCAGCCTCCCTGCACTCGGCCAGCTCTTTGGTTGACCTAAGAGCTCCCAAGGAGAGGAGAACCTGTGAAAGGACTTTTAAACGGCTGGGTGTGTGGTACTTTCGAGGTCAGTTCATCATTTTAAACTCTAGCAAGTAGTAGAGTTGGAAAAACTCATCAGAAACCTAGCCAAGGCCAGGGTCAAGGCTGAGATCTAGAAGACAAGCACAGGATAAAGGACCCTTCACGAAGGAAATGAATTTCTCAAAGAACCCAGAGGCCTTGCAATCTTGCTATATTTGGATAATGGAGTTGGGAGAGGACAGAGCAAACCCTCAGCGAATGTGTCCCCAGTGAGCAATGGCCCAGAGGGCTGCTCACCCTCCCTGGGGCTTCTTCGCAGCTGGGAGAAGTCCTCTGCCTGCTGAGATCTCACCCGACCAGTCTGGTCCGGGAACGCAGCCTGCTGTCTTTCCACTGCCCACTCAAGCACACACACAGCACTGTAAGGCAGGGTCAGCAGACGACCGCCTGTCTCTGTATGGCTCACAAGATTGATTTTTATATTTATTTATCTATTTTAATTTTTTTTTTCAAGACAGGGTCTCTCTATACAGTTCAGGCTGGCCTTGAACTCACTGTGTAGCCCAGGCTGGCCTCAAACTCGAGGCAACCCTTCTACCTCAGCTCCTCCAGTGCTGGATTACAGGTGTGTGCCACCATGCCTGGCTCTGGTTTTCATCTTTCAGTGACTGATGGAAACTTAAAGACTTCTGTAGTCCATGAAAATACCATAAAATTTGACTGTCAATGCCCATGAAGTTCTACTGGACTGGCTTTGCCTGTGTGTTTACACATGTTCTGTGGCTTCTTCCACACTCCAGGGAGGGAGCTAGGAAGGTGCCACAGGACCGTGTGCCTGCGAAGCCAACAGCACCTATAACCTGGCTTTTCCATAAGAGGTGACTGACTGGCTTTAAACAGGGATGCAGTTCAGATCCCACGCCGACCCTGAAGCCAGGGGTTCCTGTGTTGCCATGTCCCGAGCAGGGGTTGTCGTTTACTGCTGGGTCCTCGTCATTCACGTTAAGGCGGAGTAAATGCAGTGCTGCACCGTTCTTGTTCTCCTGCCCCTCACAGCCTCAGTGGGAGAACCCAGGAGGAGCATTTGTTCTAGTTACACAGTACCCAAGTCAGCAGCCCGAGGCTCAGGTTTGTCTAAGAACTCTTTCTCGCTCTTTGGCTGTATTTGCCAAAGTGTCGCTTTTGGTTACCCAGCATCTGAAACAACGTTGGTATAATCTAAGCACCAAAGTTCTGTTCTCGAGGATGAGTCCTTAACTTTCTTTCTTAAAACACTTTTTAAAAATCTGGCTCTTTCCATGTACTCTTGATATTGGAAAGTTGAAGCTTGAATAAAAACCAGACTGGCATCTGAACATAAACTGTTGCTAAAAACCAGGCTGGCATCTGAACATAAACTCACACGCTCTGCCAATCTCAGCTGCAAAACATCAAAGATCACTCAAGGACCTATTTGCAAACTAGAAATCATCTATCTGGAGCTGTGCTCTCAAAGCCAACTTTGTATTCATTTGTCAGTAAAAGGGCCTAGAGAGGGGGCGACAGGCTCTAATTCCCCTTGCACCAGGGATCCCTCTGGAACTCCCGGCTCGCCTCCCCAGCACAGGGGATAGAAGGCAGCCACAGGCTCCCAAAGGGCAGACACGGGCCGCTTGGCCTGCAGTCACCAGCATCGTGCCTGCTGCCATCGCCTGCCCAGCTCAGTCCAACCTAAAGGGCACAGCGGCTCAGGTGGCTGAGTGAGGAGGGTGAGTGCCCAGCGGGAGCGCAGGTCAAGCTTCCAGCTGGGGCGCCTCGGGGCGCTGGGCGCCGCGCCTCCAGGCCGGGAGAGACAGGACAGCACAGCGCGGGCTCGCAGTCTCGGGGACCCCGCAGACCTGCGTCCCTTCGCCCCGCGGTCCCGTCCCTCGGCTCCCAGCGCCGCTGCCAGCCGCTCAGGGACCACGGGGACCGGAGACCAGGGACCACAACGCGGCCGCCCCGCGGCGCCACGCCAGCATTCCACCATCCCGCCTGGCAGGGGGACAGACAGTCCCGAGCCCTCCACTCGGCGACCGGACCGGCGCACGTACCCATCGTGGCGGATCCCAGGGCTTGGGCGAATGCGAGGAGTCGGCCAGCTACTCTGACTTTGTTTCCAGGCCCTGCCCCGCGAGCTACCTGTGTAGCTGGAGGTGTGCGAGGCGGGGCTGGCCAGCTCCACCCTCGGAGGTGGCCGTGGGCAGGGGGCAGAGATCATCGTGCTTGATCCCTCGCAGGAAGCAGGTGCTCCGTGCCTGAGGAGGTGGGAGGGTCCTGCCCCCCCCCGGGCACCTGGGGGGCACCAGGCCCTGACCTGGAACCACTAACTCAGTAATTAGGATTGGGGCTGAGAATGTGCCTTTTTAACAAGTGTAAGGGTGATGCTGCTTGCTGGTCTTGAGCCACAGTGTGGAAACCACTGTACACGGGTTACTTTGTGTGAGGGCGCAGAAGTGAGCCATAAGGTCAGTTCTGTGGGTGAATTATGTCTCTTGGTGCACGCGTGCATTTATGGGTAAGAATTATGTCTGTGTTTGTGTGTGAGTGTGTGTACCTGTGTGTGACTTACCTCTTTGTGTCCATGCATGGTTGCATATATATGTATATGGCTTTACTTGGAGTTTGAACTTTTGAAAACATTTCTGGAGGAGTCTACTTTTCCTTTCTTTAATAAAAATGAATAAAAATAAAAATAATAACCACCTCTACATCAGCTTTTGCTGTCTTGCCTGATATGAGTTTGTGTTGTGCAAACATAGGGAGGAACATTAAAAACAAAAACAAAGATATCTATTTTAAAGAGGAGGTGAAATGTACACACCATAAAATTTACCATCTCAACTCTGCAGTATATGTTAAGAGGATTACATGCATCACTCTCAGTCTCCAGGGCATCTCCATCTTCCCAAACTCAAACTCTGTCCCTATTCCTCAGCCCTGCCCACCACCTGTACCTTCTGCTTCTGTGAACAGGACTTCTCGAGGTGTCTCTATCTGGGACATGGTATAGTGTGTCCTTTGTGACTGGCTTCTTTCATTGGCATAATGTCCTCCAGGCTCATCCATGCTGCAGCAGGGTCAGAACCTTCCTGCTGAGGGTGAAAAGTGTCCATCACATGAGTGCACAGTGCCTCTTTGTTAACCCTCTCACCTGTCCCCAGTAACTCCCAAGCCCTAGGAGCTCCCAGCTGCACAGGTGGGAGCTATGTATGGGGGAAACAGAGGCAGCCCTTTCTCACAGGTCTGCACCTGCCCTGCTTTCTTCACGGTGCCGGGGAGGAGGAAACTTCCCACCCCTGCCTACCTGGTGCGCACAGGGTAGCAGCTGATGTTGCCTGAGGACTGCAAGCTGCAAGCCTCCGGGAGGAGCGGCTCGCTCTGGAGGCGGCTTCCCTGTGCACTCGCCTTCAGCTGGCTGGACAAGAGGGGGCGAGGTTCCTGTAGATGGGCTTCTTCTGTGGGTTGAAACTGCTCTTGTTGAGCTCCTGAGCCTTGGGATCCCAGCCTCTGTAGATGCACTCTTGTTCTAGACAGCGGTTCTCAAACATGGTCCTGGACCACCAGCCGCAGCACCCTCAGGGAATTTGGGAGAAGTGCAGATTCTAGGCCCCAGCCCAGATCCACAGAACCAGAAACTGGGATCTCTTAGGTACGGCAGACATCTTAGCCGTGTCAAGGCAATTGTTTCTCCCGAGTGCTTATTTAACCCTTCACTCCAGCACTTCTTGTCACTACTAAGCTACTGTGCTAGTGCCAGGTATTGGGCGAGCTGTGGCAGAAGCGCAGGCAGCCCTGCGACCACAGAGCTTGCACTGGTGTGACCTTTCACTCATGGCAAGGAGTGGCAAGGAGCTCCAGATAGCAGTGCATAAATGAAGAACAAAAACCCAGGGTCAAGGGAGAGAAGAGGCAAGCTCTGCTGGACCTGAACAGGTCAGCCGGTGCCTCAAGTCCACTGGAATTTCCAGTATGACAGGGACTTGGAGTCAGTATTTCTCCCTGGCGTGATCTTTGGCTGTGGTGCTGGAATGGACTGGGATGGACCTGGGAGCGTCTGCCTTGGAGAGTCACACGGCGTTGGCCTCTCCTCAGTTCCTCCTTTCCTGTCAGCCTCCTTGTGCTCACCTTTGTCCACTGTAACAAGTCACATGAGTGTCGCTGCTGCAAATAACAGAAATGGACCCTCACACGGTTCTGGGGGAAGAGGTCTGAAACTGGCGTGGGCAGGAAGTTCCCCACGAAGGCTCCTGGGGAGACTCCATCTCATCTCTTCTGGCCCCTGGTGTCTCCTCCTTGGTTTGTGGACATCTCACCCTAAGTCCGGCCTTGTCTTCACACAGCCTTCTTCCCTCCTAAGGGCATTTGTCAAAGGACCTAGGAGTGACGGGGATGAGCTCATCTCAATATCCTTAGCTCTGCCTGCAAAGACCCTTTTTCCAAATAATGGCACATTCACAGATAATGGTTCCATTTGGGGGAGGGCACCATGGAGGCCACTACAGTCCCCAAAGAGCCCCAAGTCTAGCCCTGGAAGTATAGAACTTGCAAACGGGTCCTGGGTAAAGGGAACTGTCACCTGGCTTCAGAGGACTGTCCTTACTAAACGATTGCAATAGAAGCAAATGCCTGATAAGGAGACCAGGGCTGAGGGGCGTCTGTAAGAATCATCCCAACCCGGAGCCCTCACGATGTTCTGCTCACTGAAGCGCCTGTGCAGTGCCAGAGCATTGCAGCAGTCTGTGCTAGCAGGAATGCTCTCTCAAGAAGGCGGCTCAAGAAGTTTTTGGAGTCACTGAGCACCATCTTCTCCCGCTCTGTCTCTCAGACTGCTTGGCTGTAAAGACCCTTTAATTCCATCCTGGGGGAAACTGGGCAGAGTGAACTATAAAGCAAGTAGCTCTGAAGAGGTGGATGGTTAAGGGTAGACTTTAGGCATAAACAACGGACGTGGGTCCCACAAGCCTGAGAAGGGAGATTCTCAGCTGTAGGATGGGATGAGAGGGGAGGAACTTGGGGTATGAAGACTGAAGGTCATTTGGAAAATAGGAGGAGAGGAATTTCCAGCAGCTGGTTGAAGTTTGTTCGGTGACACACCAGAAGCAAGAGCTGCAGGTGAGATGCACATGTCTCCGCGCAGGGCCCCCACATCCTCAGAATACTAACCCACCAGCCCTAGAGCATGCACATGGTCTCTGAGCACTCAGTCCTGCCCTCCTCGCACATTCTCATTTAACTCCTCCTCACCACAATGGGTATTATTAAGGCCACAATGGGTATTATTAAGGCGCGCTATTTTTTTCTTTTTAGTGTTTTTGTTACGGAAAGTTTCAAAGATACGTGAAGAGAGGGATATAATGAGCCCTTGTTCATCCACGGGCCTGCTTAGCTCATCTTCCACCTTGTGCTCATCCTCCCAGGTTTTACGAGAAAACTGCAGCATGTGGTGGTTGGGTACACTGCCCAAGGTCATGCAGCTGGTAGGTGGGAGGGGCAGGATTTGTCCCTCAGATGCCTTCTGTTCCTTAGCTGTCAAGGTCTTCATGTTCTCCCTCTCTGTTAAACTCTACTGTCAGTAAAACTCCTGCCACGCTGCACCACAGAGGCCCCACAGCTCTACTGTGATGTACATGTCCCTAAGCCCCAATCAAAAGCATGCATTGGAAACTTAATCCCTAATGCAACAGCCTAGAGAGGTGGGACCCTGCGAAGTGGTGGGGTTCTCAAGATGCTGCCCCCAAGAACGGATTAATGCTGGGCACAGGCCTGAGGCAGGTAGATTGCTACAAGTTCAAGGCCAACCTGGGTTACATAGAGTTCAAGGCCTGCTTCAAAATACAAACAAATAACAAAATAAAACAAAACCTTCAAAAAACTCATTAGTAATTGCTTTGAGAAATCATCCTAAATTACGAGATAAGAAATGACAAAGTCTCATGCATTATTGGTTTATGTGCCAATAATATCACAATTTATTTATCACCTGATATAAGAATTGCAGACATTTACAATATCCTATTTATTGACTTCAGAATTAATTATATAACACCAGAGTTTTTCTAAGTCCATTTATCTGACAACCTTTCATTCAGTTCTACAAATTTAAGATAATGTAAATAATGATGTTTTGGGAGATTTCAGTGAATAAATGTTACAGTTCGTATCTAGATGTCCTCCCAAAGCCTCTTTCTTCCTCTTTTCTTTATAAATATTTGGAATCTGATCTTTCACTTCATTTATTTT
Source organism: Dinomys branickii (assembly GCA_004027595.1). Lineage (NCBI taxonomy): Eukaryota > Metazoa > Chordata > Mammalia > Rodentia > Dinomyidae > Dinomys > Dinomys branickii. Next base: position 83,773 of record PVLD010005895.1, on the reverse strand, counting down.
ATTTTAAAGAGAACAGTAAAAGAAAAAGAATAATAGCAAAATACAAACAAAACAAAGCAAGGACACTAAAAGTGATACAGGGTTCCAAAACAGCGTGATAGGAATTAACAATGGTTGTTATATCACATATTGTTATCTTCAGCAAAATTACCCAGATTACCAGATGTAAGAATGAAAGACTGATCAAATCATTAAAGAGAGTAAGAAAATAATAATTTTAAAAAAATTAGAGACTGTGTACAGAGTTTCACTAGACAGCATGGTAGGAATTTACCGATAGTTGTTACACTGCATATTGTCTTCACATCAGTTACTCAGATTCCCAGATATAAGCATGCAAAACTGGTCAAAATATTAAAAAAAATGAAGCATTAACTGTCCCTTGTAATAAACCAGCAGTATAGTTATCTCAGCTATCCTTCTATATGCTTCTTGCAGTCTGAGGCGGGCTTTTCTCAGAGGTGGCTGAATCTACCGTGTGTGACTGACTGGTGGTGCAATGCTGGGATTAAGGGTGCTGGGATTGAGGGCGGTGATGCTGGGTCAGCCCAGGGACTGCATTGGCACCGCCCGAATCCCTGTAGACTGGATACTTTATAAGGGATGGAATGAGGCTTGTCTTAAACACTCTTGTTGCTTTTGCTGTTTTCTACTAGCATGAACTGTTGCCCTCTGCCATGTGCCGCCCTGCCTTGGAGCCAGCTGATTATGGACTGAAACCTGCACAAACTGTGAGCTAAGTAAACCTTTCTTCTTTTAACCTTGGGTGCTGGCTATTTTGTCTCAGTAACAAGAGAAAACTAAGACAATAAATATACATTTGACATCCAATTTGCTCATATACAGTGATTCAGTTGTGCAGTAATACCTTGGTTCTTGAACACTCCTGTTTGGAAACAATTTGGTTCAAAAACAAAACATTTGACAAAATTTTTCTTCCATTTGCAAACTCCCCAGTGGGTGACAAATACGACCATGGCCATCTTCCTCATACAAACACAAACACAACCATTTCCCCCTCAAATCATGAAACCAATTAAGTTTGTAAACTGAGGTACCACTGTATTTTCTAGAATAGGACATATCAACTCTGTATATGCCATGGCTGGCAAAGATTTAGAAAATTCAGGTATTTTTAATAAATCACTGCTTAATTTGTCTTTCAGACCTTATACAGTACCATCTACATCTTGATGAAATAACTGGAAATAAAGGTTGAATAATTCTTTGAGGAAAGGTGTTCATTTCCTATTGTTGCTGTAATACATTATCACATACTTACTGAGTTGGTACCAAGCTACCCTCAAAATTGTCTGTGATTATTAGGGAATGCAAAGACACTGGTAGCTGATAGGGAAAAGAAACCAAAAGACATTACATCTGGTCTCAAAATGACTCCTGAAGGTATTTTTTACAAGGGAAAAAATAGTAAATGGAGGAATGTGACAGACCACATTGACTTAGTGACCAACATCAATATCCCCCCAGAAGAGAAACACCCGCCTGCTCTGGGGCAGGGTGTGTGGAGAAGGCACAACATCCAGGCTGGAGACTTCTGGACCAAACTGCATAATTTTATCATGAGAAAACATGAGCAAACAACTCAAACAGAGCCACATGCTGCACAATGACTGAGCAGCACACTTCAAAAACGTGAGGTTTATGAGAAGCACAGAACGCCATGTGGGGTGGCACACACCTGTAATCCTCGCAGCTGGAAGCTGGGGCAGGGTTGTCACGAGTTTGAGGCCGGCGTGGGCTACATAGCAAGACCCTGTCTTGAAAGAAAGAGGGGGGCAGGGGGAGAGAGAGAGAGAGAGAGAGAGAGAGAGAGAGAGAGAGAGAGAGAGAGAGAGAGAGGATGAAGGAGGAGAAAGAAGAGGAGAAGAAAGAAGGAAAAGCAAAAGAGAAAGAAAGAGAGACAGAGACAGAAAGAGAGAGAGAGAGGGAGAGAGGAAGACGGACTGAGGAACAGTCACCGGACTGAGGAACAGCCACAGCATAGCGAGGTCCACGGTGGCAGCCTGACGCAGAAACAGGCGGTTGCAGGGGAGAGACTGGGAACGCAAGCGGGGCCTGTAGTTTTAATTAACCGTGTTTGTCCTTGCTTAGCTCCTGGATTTCATCATCGCACTATGGTGATGTAAGATGTTAACATCCATTAAAAGAAGATGCTAAGTGTACTATTTTTGTGTCTAAGTAATTTTGAAGTTAAAAAAAAAAAACTCTCAAGATTCAGCATTAAATATAATAAGTAAATACTCCAGAAGGCACTCAGCAAAGCTGCGTCTAATTTCTTTGGGTAATATTGTTTTTTAAGTTTCAATTTTAATTCAAAATTAACTTTTAAAGATAAAAATACCAAAACCCAGCTAACCATCCAGAACAGCTTCTAATGCAAAAGCACTATTCAGTCCCCAGGTTTTCTCCTTACTGTGATTTTAAAAACACACGCAACACCAAGTTTTCCAGCTTAACCATTTTAAGGTGCACAGGAGAGTTCAAAATATGTATGCTGTTTTGCGGAGTTTAGAGCTTTTCCCTCCTACCCACCTGGGATACTTCTAACCGCTAACCACAGCTCCATCCCCTCCGCTGGCGACCACCACTCGCCTGTGCTCCTGGCAGTCTGGCAACCTTAGATATCCAGCCTAAGGGGAGGCACGCGGTATTTTCTTTTTGTGACAGGCTCATTTCCTTCAGTGTGACATCCTCAAGCTTCATCTATGTCACAGCATATTCCTTTCCTTTTTTCCTAAAGCTGGTAATAATCGTTATGTGTGACCACGACATTTTCCTTATCCACACATTCGCTGATGGGCACTTTCTTTAACCTCATGGGTACTGTGACTAATGCAGCAATGAGCATAGGTGTGTATTTTCTCTGTAAGATCCTATTTTTAACCTCTTTGAAAATCTACTCAGATGTGAGATTGCTGGAGCATACAGCGATTCTGGTTTTAGTTTTTAGGGAACTTCCATAGTGTTCTCCATAGCATCTCAGAATTTTTTTGTTTTTGTTTTTGTTTTTTTTTTTGCGGTGCTGGGGATCAAACTCAGGACCTTGCGCTTGGCAGGCAGGCGCTTATTCCACTGAGCTATATCCCAGCCCAGCATCTCAGAATTTTAAGTAATGGCTTTCCTGAGATTTAATGTACACATCACACAGTTCTAAAGTATGCATTTCAGCAGCTTGTAGCATATCCACAGAGTAGTGCAACTACCACTGAACATTTTCATCACGTCAAGAAGAAACGCGCAGACTGTGGCGGTCCCTGTCCCGCTCTCCCCTCCTCCCCAGCCCAGGCAGCCACCAGGCTACTTTCCGGCTCCAAGAACTGGTTTCCCTCAGGACTACGAAGACACTGCTTTTTGGCCTTCTAGCGTCAGTGTGGCTGGTGAATGTGATGCCCAGTTTATTTTTTCCATTGCAGGGATTTCCCCCGTCTGGGAAATTTTGGTTTGTCAGTCTTCTTGTGAGAATGTACATTTGTAAATTAGAATGTGAATGTAAATTTGATGCATCTTTTACTTTGATGAAGTTTTCTTCTATTACGTCTCACACCTGTTCCTCCTCCTTCCTTCATTCTTTTTCTCAAAAGCCTGTTAGTTGGATGCTGATCTCCTGGACTGCTCTTCTGTTCTTTTCTATTAGGTTTTCAAAAATATCTCTTGGCATTATGGAGATGGCTTTATCTTTGTTTTTCATCTTTTCAAATCTTGTTTCACAAAAAGGATTTTTTTTTATTTCTAAAAGCTTTTTCTTGTTTTTCCTAAGATGTAATACCTCTCCTTAAATTGTTTGAAGATCCGAGGATACAAGTTGAAATTGCGAAAGAAATATCTGAGGAATACAAGTTATAGCTGAGAATCAAGTAGATATTTCAAAAGAAGAGTCCTTTCTCTTGGCCCCGTCATCCCTTTTCTTCCTCTGGGTCCATTTTATTCTCCTAGGGCCTTCCTTTCCAAGTTGCTGGATATGTGCTTAAGTTTGGCGAGGTTTCTGGCTAGTTTGTTTGGGCTTGGAAAGGTCAGCGTGTGCAGATTTTCCTAGGCAGCCGGCCTAGGTGGGGCCAGCACTGGGCAGGCAGCTCTGTCTCCTCTGCGGCCCCTGTGCAGAGAGGTGGACGGTGGCAGCTGGCTGTGAGGAAGTGCAACCGGCTCAGGGCAGCCCTTAGGCCCTTTGTGTCTTTTCCTAACTCCCTGTTCAGTGACTCCAAGTCCATGGCTCGAGACCACTTGTGGGGGGCATACTTATATCACAGAATTCAGCAAATGACACTAATCAGCACCCTCATTATTAAATAGCTCCCCACACATGATTGGTATGGAGGGCTGACACACAGGCTTAGGGGTGCGTGGGTGGGATGCTAATTACCGCTTTCCTAATGACTAGTATTTTTATGTATAATAACTCATTGTATATCTTATTTGGAAAAAATGGCTATTGGATCTTTTTGCCCATTTTTTCCTGAATCATCTTTATCAATTGTAGATTCAAGTTTTATTGCTGGTTATTTATCTTTTGCTCAATTTTTAATTGTGTGTTGGTCTTACTACAAGTCATAATAGGCCTTTACATATTCTGCATACAAGTAAGTCCTTCATTAGATACATGATCTGTAAATATCTTCCCTTGGTCTGCTGCTTGTCTTTCATTCATCTTAATGGAATCTTTTACAACAAGGATCTTAAATTCTGGTAAGGTTTGATTTATCAATTTTCTTCATAGATTGTGCTTTTGTTGTCACAGTTAGGAAACCTTTTCCTTTTTCAATATCACAAACATTAGTACTGTTTTCTTTTCTTTGAGAAAGAGCCTTTATATGCAGCTCAGGCTGGCCTCAAACTCAAGAGGATTCCCCTGCCTCAGCCTCCTGAGTGCTGCGATTACAGGCATGTGCCACCGTGCCCGGCTACTACTGTGTTTTCTTCCTGAGTCTTTGTATTACTCTTTTTGGGGCTTGGGATCCACTCTGAGTTAATTTCACCGTGTGAGCGAAGGTAAAAGTCTAGGTTCATTCTCTGCATATATTGTTTATCCCTACACCATTTGCTGAAAAGACCATTCTTTCTGTATTGTCTTAGAACCATGTAATAAAATCAAGTGACCATACATAAGAGGGGTTATTTGGAGCCTTTTCTTCTGTTCCACTGATCCATATGTCTGTCCTTATGCTAACACCACTTTTTATTACAGTAGCTTTACAGAAAGCTTTCAAGCTGGTAGTGTAAGTGCTCCCAACGCTCTGCTTCATTCCCAAGATTGCTTTGGCTACCAAAAGACCTTTGTCTTATCTTTTCAAATATAAGTTTTAGTATTGAGAGAGACAAAGAGAGATAGAGAGCTAGCACTAACTGGTAAGCGTATCATTGTACATACCAATAGCAGTTTTTACATATCCCATTATTCCAAAACAATGGGTTTTTCTAATTCCTTTAATGTTTCAAAAGTAAAACCGAATTTCGTATTGAACCCTACATATTCCTATAGAGATTTACTCAGATCATTCTGCTTCCTGCTCAGACAGTGGCGGTGCACGTGTACTTCACTGCAAAAAGAAAAAAATGCCAGCGAGCGGGATGCACACGACAGGGTACAAAGCGTCACCCACAGGGCTGAGTCAGCTTCCCGAAGAGCAGATTCACCAGCCAGGTGGGCTGTGAAGAAAGCTGGCATAGCAGAAACAGGGCTATAAATGAGTCATATTGATAGGTGGCATTATTTTATGACCACATTCACCATACATGTTTCTCTTGAGTGATTATGTAAGCTCCACAATCTCAAAAATTATTTATAAAGAACATTCATAAAACCATGTTTTGTTCTGCTGTTTTAAACACAACTATACCCTTGCCAAATCCCCATGTGCTCTGAGGTCCTCTTTGACCCTGTTCTCTGTCCCAAGCCACCCAGGCGTCCCATTGGCTAGCTCAGCTGAGGCTTTCTGGGGTACAGGGAGGTCTGAAGGGAAGAGGAGCTCGAGGTGGCTTCTCTTTCTCTTTCCTCCTATGTCATCACTTTCAGGATGTCATTGCCTGACACGGGAATTAACAACAGTCAGAAAAGATGTCACGGGATTCCTTGGTTGGGTGTGCTTTCTAAACATCAGTATCTTCTGTCTGCTGGAAGAACATTCTGGTTGTAAAGGGCCCCTCCTGGGTCAACCAGTGACAGGCGTCACGCCATAACTTTGTCCTCGTTCAGTCTCACCCCCACTGAGGGTTCATAGGGCTGTGGAGTGTGGCAAACCCATTGTGTGTGGATGGGGCAGCAGGAACGGGGGTGCCAGGCTTGCTGGTTGTAATGGTTGGTACATTGTGTGAACTCAAGAGGCCTAGAAACTTAACTAAGTAACTCAGTAGCTCTACATCCTAGGGTGTAGAGGACATGCCCCAAATGCTCTAGGATGCTGTTCATTGTGTCAACTTGGGAAGTTTAGAAGTTTCTTCAGCACAGGGCAGGGTCCTTACTTTGTAAACATCCTGAGCCTGTACAAGAGGAGAGCAGGGAGATGGTGTGGGTGTAAGGGCCCACCCTAGGGTGGAGAGCCTACCTACAATGTGAGGGAAGAAAAGAGGCTTGCTCTCCCCACTTTTTGCTCTTGCTGCTTTTGCTGTCTTCTGCTTCCTTGAGGTGTTTCCCCTCACCATGCCACCCTGCTATGGAGCCGGCTGATTACAGACTGCAACCTCCACAAACTGGGAGCTAAGTAAACCTTTCCTTCCTTAATCTTGGGCATTGGGTGTTTTGTCTTAGCGATGAGAGAGAAAAGTAACTAAGACACTGGTTCATCTCCTGTCCTCATGTGCACACACCAGGGTCCCATCAGGCAAATTCAAAGACAAGATTATTAAGAATTCCAGGATGAGGACAACAGAGACTTGGTGAAATATGGGTGCTTCTGGGTGGATGGCCTTGGCTGGGAGCAGCACAGGTTGCATGCCCATACGGCCACTCGGGTTTTATCTGCCTTCTCAAAAGGATTTAAAATGTTCAAGGGTTGATGAGTAAATTCTTTTGTCCCTTCCAGTCCTGACTTGTGCTGACATCACTGTTGGTGACACACTGGACACCCCTCAAATTTTAGAGGCAGACATGACTGAATGGGTCTCAGTTTTCTTGCTTATTTTGTGCAAGACTGGACAACTTAGTTGACGTTTCTGAGCCACACTTTCCTCAAATGTAAAACTGCAGGTGAGGATATTTAACTCAATATGGTGTTGTGGATTCAGGGAAGAACAGGTAAAATACCCAGTTCTAAGAGTTCTGCAGAACAGAACAGCATCCAAAATCGGTAGCCATTTTTATCATGAAGAGACAATGATTTCCCAAGCTGACCTCTGACCTCAGGCTACTCATGAGGAAGCAGTGCAGCAGAAGCACAAGCTCAGCCAGGTGGTGGATGGGTCAGTTTGAGTAAGTCACGTGTCACCTTCCTTTCTCCCATGCACCGCCTGGCCATAAAGCCAATGGCACTGCCTGTGTCAGCAAGTTGCACAGAGGTTTAACTGTGATAGCATATACGAAGGCACTGTGTAATAAAATATAATTTTAAACAGTACTCATGAACAAAACACACACCTTAGTCACTACTGAAGAGACTGTTACATTTATTGAGTTGTGATAGGTGAGGATCATTTAAACAAAGGTGAATTTAAGAGAGAAACCTTGCCCATCTGTTTATTTAATTGCTTTCTTAGGTGTGTCTTTTACAAATAGCATAGCATTGGTTTTTGTTTTATTTTTTTGAGGCAGGATCTTCCTATGTCATTGAGGCCATCCTTGAATTCACTATGTAGCCCAGGTTGTCCTTGAATTCATGGTGATCCTCCTGCCTCAGCCTCCTGAGTGCTGGGATTACAAATTTGTGCTACCACACCTGCTTTGAGATTTGCTTTGTGAGCCAATCTGAAAATTTTTCTTTACAGACAAGTTAAAGGTGTTTGATGTTATTTTTATTGTATTTTTTTACTTTGCGTTTTATGCTTTCATAGTTTTGAAAAGGCTTCTCATTCTGTGACATTTGTTTTTATTTTCAACAACCTTTACCAGACTTCATTTATATTCAATTAACTTTGCCCTAGGTAAGCACGCAGTCCCATGAATTTTAGTGTTTTGTATTTTGGGGAGATTCATTTTTCCTGACACTTGGGGGGAAGATTGGTGTTATTGTTCTGGTAGGAGTCCTGCCTGACAGCCGCAGACAGCACCCTCAGCCATCTGTCTCTTTAGGTGTTTCTCTCTTGTTCTGTGCAGTGTGACATGGTAACAGCAGCATGTCTCTCTCCCGTGCTTCCCGCTTTCAAGCCCACCTTGCTGGTCCCTTTTTGGTACTGACACCACGTGGCTCACGTGCTGCGCAGCTGGCGCTCCGTGCCCCTGGGTCCTGCATCTGTGGGTCCAGCCAGCTAGGATGATCGCAAAGAACTGCATCCGCCCTGAACGTGCACAGCGTTTCCCTTGTCCTTATTCTTCAGGGACGCAGCGCGACAACCACTTCCTGAGCACTGGTGTCGTGCGGGTGTCATCAGTAACCTGGAGAGGGTCTGAAGCAGTGCGATACCACCCCCTTTCTATCCCGGGTTGCAGTATCAGTGTTTAGCTATCTATGGGGTCTTGGACCAGTTCCCCACACCTGCTGAGGAGTGACTGTACCCACTTGATCGACTGGCTTTAAGTGGCAGTTTTGACTTCCAGTTGATATCAGTGAGGCAACCAACAAACCCACCCTGTCCACTTCCTTTCCCCAAAGAGTTTTATCAATTGTGTCATCTCAGCGTCTGGAAGCACAAAAGCATTTACATGCTCATCTGTCTGGTTTTTCTCTCATTTGTTGATGAGTCCAGAGTAAAGTGGAAGTTTTCCTATCTGTGAAGTGGGCTAATGCTCTTCTCAGCCTCCTGGAGGGCAGCTCCTGAGGATCCTGAGGGTCCCTGTCCAGGAGAACAGGGCCTGCCTAGCCAGCTCAGACAGGTGTGGCTGCCCTCCACTGTCTGCCGGAAGCAATGTCGGCCCTCCGCAGGAAGTGCTTTGTGAAATTCTGTCACTCAGGTAAATGGCTTGTGCAGCCCAGTGCCTGAGAACAGTGAACACCTTGCTGAAGGTCAGAGACATCCCCCAGACCAAGCAGGCACAGTTTTCAAAAAAGATATCCTTTTCTCTCAATGTAAAAGATACATTTTTCACTATAAATTTTTTGGGAAAAATTACAAAAAGTGCAAAACATCCAGTTAGCTAATGTTAATATTTTATTGTACTTTTCTGCAGCCCTCTTCTTCACACATGCCTCAGTGACTAAACTTAGCGAGACAGGCTCAGACCTTACATATCTGTAATTTTGTGTTTTTATTCAGCCTTCAGTCATGAGCACTTTTTCATGTCACTTAGTTGTCTTAGCTTCCTTTTTTAATGATCGCAAGTATTTCACTCCAAATAGGTACAGTAGCATACCTAATATGTTTCTTTCCAGTGGGACCTTTAGGTTGGCTTCTAGTTTGGGACTGTTCACACTGCAGTAAACATTCTGGCAAAGAAATACTTGTGTCTCTTCAAAGATTTCTCCAGCAATTGGAATCTTGTGGTCAAAGGGTTTAACAATTGAACGTGTTTCAAGCCCACAGCCAAACTGCCTTTCAGAAATAGCCTGCTCACACCTGCAGGGTATGAAGGGAAAGAACCAAAGGTACTGAATGTGAAAAGAGCCACAAACACGAGACAAGTATCTAAGGTCACCGCTGCGGTGGAGGCTTGTCTCTCGCACTGCTGGGCCACCTGCTGATGGGAATGCCCTGTGTGGTGCTGTCCAGGCAAGTGGCCAATGGCCCGGCACACACACGGGGGACAGGCTCTCACCTGAGGAAGATCCCTTGGTGGCAGGTGCAGCTCTGCTGCCACCTGCTCCTCTCTTTGTGTCCCCTCTGGTCCGGATGTTGACCTTTACCAGCCTGCTGCTCCCACCTCCAGAGGGTGCAGCCTACGAGCAGTGGAAGCCCACATCGCAGCTCTCTCTGTTCCCACCCTGACTCTGCTGGTTCCTGGGGGGTGGCTGGTGAGGTGGCAAGGGTCCTCATTTGGGTGCAGGGAGGAGGTGCCCGTCTGGAGCAGTCATGAGGAGCTCATGCATGCTTTCACCCCAAGGCAGTGCAGAGGAACCACACATTCGGAGTGGAGAGCAGGGGAGGGTGAATGGCCTGGAAACTTCATCTCTCTAACCCTGACTTTCCGTTCTCTGGAGGCAAGGACAACTACCTTTCAGACTTGAAGGAAAGATAATATGTGTTCATTGTGGGACATGTAACGAGGGCTCAATAGCTGCTGGTTTAAATAACGGTTATGGTTGGGTGTGGCAGCGCACACCTGTAATCTCAGCACTGGAAAAGCTGAGGCAGAAGGATCACTGCAAGTTCTAAACCAGCCTGGGCTACTTAGAATTTGAAACCAGCCTGAACTATATAATGAGATCCTGCCTCGAAAAACAACAAACCAAGAACACAAAACAAAACAAAAGCCATTGTGAATATCTGAGCAACTGAACCACCCTGAAGCCCAGCACAAAGTTTAAATTAAGCTGAGCAACTGTTCTCTGAAGAACTGAACTTGCCTGCTTGTCCTCTGGTCAACTCCAGCTCTCTCAATCTTGACTGCTGACTCTTAGAGCAAGAGCCATGGATCAGTGGGAAGGAAAACACTCCAGACTGAGCCATGCTGTGGGCCACGCGAGGCATCTTGGCTTTGGAAAATGTGCTCTGAAACTGGTAAGTGGTGACCCACGTGTCTTCACAGGGACCTGGGGGCTTCGGTACTCTTGCTGGGCGGGCGTGGGTAGAAATGCCGGGGGAGGAAGAGGACGGGACCAAGAGGACAGGGAGGATGGAAGGGCCGGGCTGGGGCTCCCTCACTTCACACTCATGTGAACACACCCCCATACCCAGCTGTGTAGAAACCAACTCCTCCCCACGACACCCCCAGGGGGTTGCGATTAGAGATGGGCAGCAAGAAGGGTGAGGGGACTCCAGAGCCTAACTAGGAGGCCACATTTTTTTTGTCTGCAACTGTGAGACTCCTACACCACCTGGAATCTTTCTAAGCTTTGGAATATGTTTTAGGTCCCTTCCAGGGTCAGATGTTATTCCACAGTGCACAGAAATATCCACGGAGCACTGGCCCTTCAGTTCCAAATCTCCCGCAGGGCCTCCGTTATGTGACTGGTAGGAAAAATGAGAAGCTGCTTGCCTCGCAGCATTTACGGCTGTGTGCAACAGCGAGTGACTCCACTGGGCCTAGAGTGGCCCAGGCAAAGGAGACTGTGAGGGGACCACATACCATGTGGGATCTGCAGGGCCCAAGCTCCGGAGATCATCTCTGCCACTTCTTGGCTCTGGCATCCTGGATGCTCAGCTTTGTGTGTGGGTCTTACAACTTTGCTTGTGTCTTAGAATGACTGAGGAATCAGGGAGATCATAAGGCCCTGCACACCATGAGTACTTACTAAGTGTTCACTGTTGGAAGGTGCTATTCACAATCCCTGTCTCTTTTTCTTTCCTTTCTTCCTTCTCCCGCCCTCCCTTCCTCCCTCTCTCTCTTCCTCCCTCTCTCTCTTAATTTCTTGGCAGTATGTCGCCAGCCACCCTTCCCTTTTAAATTGTGACAGAAGGTCTTGCTAAGCTGCCCAGGTTGGGCTTGAATTGGTGATCCTCGTCCCTCTGCCTCCCATAGTGCTGGGATTATAGGTCTGTGAACCACTAGGTTTCTTTTTAAATATCAAAAATCAGAAAGGTAAAATCCTTCCTTTCCTATCCTCCAGCTACCTATACCTCCTCCCAACAGCCAAAGATTCCTCCCGAGATAACTTAGGTACACTCAGGGAAGCAGCAGCGTGTGCACGTGCACGTAGTGGGCTCTTTATACACTCTGCACCTTGCTGTTCAGGGTTATCTCAGATATCTTTCCAAATTAGTGTATGAGGAGATGTCTTATCACTTTTTGATGGTGCTGAATTTTTCTGTTGTGTAATGTATCATGAATTATCTTTTAAACAGCCCTCTTTTAAGAAGATAAATTCTTTTTAAAGAATAATGAAACATTTTATTTTAAGCTGGCAATCAAGTCTTAATGATATATAATATACATACCATCCAGTTTCATAAAATCTTTAAATTTTCCCATTTTAATTTTTAAAATGATAATCTTAGAGAAATGGAGGTCGACGTTTTTTATTTCATTTATAGAAACTCCTCTATTTCATTTTCTAATTTCTTTTGTCTTTATTATTTCCTTTTCCTTACAGTCAAAGGGGTCAAATGAGTGTTTTCTTTGAGTTTATTCAGAGTTGAAAAATCAACTTTCTGGTGTGCAGTACTTGAAGGATGATCTGTGCCTCGAGTCCCTTTAAGTATAGTTTTTTGTTACTCTAAAATGTTTAATGTGAATTGCTTTATTGTATTCAGTTCTAAATGATTTTGAAATCTCTTTATGATTTCTCTCTTAATCCACACATTATTTAAAAGTAGACTTTAAAGTTTACTCTCTCTCTCTCTCTATGTGTGTGTATATATATATATATATATATATATATATATATATATATATATATTTAAACTGTCTTTTTGGGGAAATAGCTTCATATTTACAGAAAAATGTAAAGACAGGTCAGAGCATTCCTACAAATCCCATATCCTGTTTCCTTATTGTTCCTACATATTAGTTTGGTGTACATGTTGCAGGTAAGCCAATATTGATATGTTAGTATTAATTAAAGACAGGGAAAGTTGCTAAAAACCATTACCACCAACACTTGAGGGGGAAAAGCAGAATACAGAGTTGCTACAATGAGTTATCTAAAATGTCCAATTATCAACAAGTAAGTTTAAGACAAGCCAGGGAAATAGAAAGGTACAGAAAGATAATGATAAATTCTAATGATAAGTTCTTAGAAAGTGACTGTAAACAGCACAGGAACTGGATTTAGCAGAAAATACTTTGCAGCTGTTACAACTAGACTCAAAGAATTAAAGGAAACCAGGTTTAGAAAATAGAAGGAAAGTATATTGATAGCGACTCACTACCCAAAGAGGAAACAACAATCAGGAAATTGAAAATATATAAAAAAGAACAAAGTAGAAAGAATAGTAGAAAAGAACAACAATGAAAATGAAATATCCACTTGATAGACCGAACAGTGGACAGAGGAAGCAGAAGAGCAAGCAAACTTCAACACGGGCCCGTAGAAATTCTCCCATCTAAACAATAGATAGCCAAAGATTAAAGAAATAGCAGCAAAGCCTTGGGGACCTATAGGACCACATCAGGTCCGCTGATATGTGTTAATGGAAATCTCAGGTGGAGGGAGAAAATGCCAAATCGTTAGCATGAAGAACTAAGGTCACTGCTGACCTTACAATGAGGTCATCTAATTTAAAAGGAAATATTCTCAGAAAGGCACAACCTCCTGAAACTGACTCAAGAAACAGAAACACCTGAGTAGAATGCAGAAATTGAATTAGTCATCAAAAACTTCCCTGAAAAAGCCTAGGCTAAGATGACTTCAGGAATGAATACCAAGCGTTTAAAGATGAATTAAAGCCAAACAAACAGCAAAAGATAAAATAGCTCCTAACTCATTCCACCAGGATATTTCTGTGATAAAGATATTATATGAAAAGAAAAATGCGGATCAATATCCCATATGAACATAGAAATGTCCTCAAGAAAATACTGAACCTAGCAATATATAAAAAGGGTTACACGCCAGGACTGATTGGAATTCATCTCAGGAAAATAAGGTTTAACATACAAATACGAATTTAACATACCATATTAGTACAAGGAAGGACAAAAAAGATCACATTGTAATTCAGTAGAAACAGAAAAAAGCATTTGACAACACTGCTGTCAGGTTAAAAACACTCATCAGGTAGGACTGGAAGAGAACATCTCCAACTGGCTATAGGCCATGTCCCCCCAAGGCCAGAAACCAGACCAGGGTGTCTGTTGCTGTGATTTTCATTAAATGCTTCACTCCACAATTACTAGGTATGATAAAAGTGCTGAAGGCACGGGAATTCAAACATGAATGTTCACAGCAGATTGTAATGGTCAGAAAATGAACACTCTAAACATCTGTCAGCTGGTAAGTGGATAAGCACGCAGCCTTGCCCACACAGTGAACACTGTGTGCACAAAGCAAAGAACTGACGCGTGCTACAGCGTGGATGAGCTGTAGAAGTTTTAGGCTGAGTGCGGAAAGCCACATGCAACACGTCACATATGGTATGAGTCCATTCATGTCAGTGTCCAGAACAGTGTACTGATAAAGACGGAATGTGGGTTAATGCAGCCAGGGCCAGAAGAGGAGGACAGGGAGTGGCGCTGACTGCCACAAGACTTCTTTGGGAAGGATGACGGTATTTGGCAACTTGCTCATGGTGACATGTACACAGCTTGTGAATCAACTTTAAAATGACAGAATGGTGCATTTTCAAAGGTAAATTTTATATCTCAATTTTTAAAAACTCAGAAAAGCTGTACTAGAGGTTCTAACCAAATCGTCAGCAGACAGCTTGAGAGATTTTCATCCAAGAGAGCTCATCCACCTAATCATCACCTGCAGAAAAATCTACACCATTTCCTGGAGCCCCAGAGGTGTGCAGGCCCCCCTTTTAGTCACTACTCTAGCTGCAAGGGCAATGCTTAAACTGAATTTTTTGTTTATTTGTTTTTGAGACAGGGTTTCTCTATGTAGCAAACACCCTGCCTCAGCCTCCCGAGTGCTAGGATTATAGGCGTGTGCCACCACGTCCAGCCAAAACTGAATTTTGTCTGTTTCTAAACTTTACATAAATGAAGTTATGCAGTATATACCCTCTTTATGCCTGGCTTTTTTTCATTCAGATTACAGGTATGAGATCCACACATGTGGCTGTGATTTGAGTAGTATACAAGCTCCCATGGTGGGCCAGCGCTCCATTCTGTAACTGAGCCACAGTTTACTTGCTCATTTTACTGAGTGGACACTATGGATTGTTTATAGTTTTTCTTTATTGATGTTGTGAACATTTTTGTACATGTCTTTTTATAAATGTATGTAAAATGTTTCCTTTGGATGTATTCTGCAGGATGCTAGGCTGTGAAATTATGGGTATTCAATTTTCATGCTATCACCAAATAGTAGTTGTAACAATATTTTCCTCTGTGTTTGTAACAACTTACACTTCGTGCAAAGCATAGTCAGGAAATCAAGATAAAGAGAAAATGCTTGTAGGGAAATAACGAAACTGGTAAGATCTGTTACTAGAGGTCTGGCCTCCAGCTTCAGCTGTTGGCTTCCTGGTGCGAACAAGAGAAGCATAATGAAAAGCAGTCCCCTTGTATGACTTTTAAGAATACAAACAAAAGTCAGAACTAAAGCTGAGCTACTTCATCCTGTGTGCTCATTTTTTTCTAAAGCTGACAAGAGAGAGATTGCTTCCAGCAGGCCCCCAAAGAAAACTCAGCTGCAGGAAACCCACACATCCCAGCCTGTGATGTAGCATCTCCAAGACAGATTTCTCACTGAGCCCAGCAGGGTACAATATCCCTAACCACAGTCCCCAAAGACACACAGCACAGCCCCAGTTACATTTCTGGGAGAGGACAGAGAATAAAAAGATGACCTTATACTCTAGGGCTTAAACAGAACATCTTCAGGGAAGCAACACATGGGGTGTGGCACTGGCTGGGGCAAGTAGCCCTGAAGGTCATCCTGAGCATCTGTACTAGGACAGAGTTTGTACCCCCCACAGTGTATTAGAGTTCTAGGGGTGTTCTTTAAAGGCAAAAATATGAAAAAACACCATGGTCCCAATCTATCAAGAAAGGCCAGCAGAGGATGTATATTTAACATGGAGGAGGACAAAAGCATCAGGAGGAGAGGATTTCATTGTCTGGAGGACAGGTGGACAGAGCCCAGCTGCAGAAAACCCACACGCCCCAACCTGTGATGTAGCATCTTGAAGGCAGGTTTCTCTACATTACCAGCATTTTCCTAGAATTCATTTCTTGTAGGGTAATCCTGTTGTGTCCAATTAGGCCCCAGGTGTACAGGGATTTAATGTTCTTGCCTCAACATAGGGACAAGTGTGGACCAGGAGGAGAGTATCAGACGGCATCTGCAGCTGGAGTTCTCAGAGCAATTTAGAAACTGTATAGCCAAGTCCTAGTCCTGGTGTGCATACCTAGTCATGAAAAGCCAGCTAGGAAAGCTGGCTATGTGTCCCATGACTCTGAGGCAATGAGATAAAGAACAGGTCATAAATTGTCCCACCAAATACAGGGGTGAAAAAAGGTAGGACAAACTTACAAGCAGAGGGAATACATATATTCATGTGCACTGGTCCAAGTGGGCTTGGACATTTTCTTTAGGAAGAAATGTGGCTGTAGTCTCCGCCCAAAGCTAAGATTATTTGGTCATAGCTAATTGGAGTTCTATATAGCTCACTTAACTATATGCCAAACTTTTTTTCCCTGCCAGGGAAGTTTTCTCCCATGATGTGTCTGAACAGATCATTTGTGTTATCTCCTGCTTTTCCATTTACTCCAATCAATCTCATGTTATTCTTCTTTGCATCATCTAGCAGCTGCTGGATTGAAACCTCAAGTCCTTTTCTATTTTTAAGAAATCTTTCTTTTCATGATTGCTAACCACAAGCTTGTCTTCTATGTCTGAGATCATATCTTCACAATGACTCATTCTGCTGCAGACACCTTCAGTGGAATTTTTATTCTCCTGAATATCTGCCTGAATTTGTTTTATGGATTCCATTTCTTTCTTATGTTGGGCATTCATGATTTCCACCAGTTTAAGTACCTGTTTTTTTGTTTTATTTTGTTTTTTACCTGCATCTGCTCTAGAGTCACTAAGCATGGTTTTTATTGTGGTCATTATCTCTATAGTTATCTGAGAAATTATTTCTGATTTGATTTTCTTTCTGGAGCCTCATTCATTTGCTTTGTTGGTAACACTTCAGAGAGGCCAGATGGGTGGCTTTTAGGCTTTCCCACCGTGCTGACCCCTGGGTTTGCTTTTGGTGAGCTGGACTTCTTGGGTTGCACCTTGTTTAAATGTCTTCTCATTTTTTTGTTTGGTTAATTCCTAGGTTGATGCTTGTAAATTGCCTATGGTGAGTTGCTTTACTGCTAGTATTCAGAACCCTTAAATACTATGTCTAGTAGGAAATGACTACTTCTGAGAGGTGTCTTCCAGGTGGAGCTAGTTTTTGGGTCTTGAGTCTGCTACAAGTTCCTACCTCTTCATTTGTTGGGGATGAGAAGTTGCTGCCTGATAGGCCCAGACTCTAGTTCTTTGGCACTGGCTCAGAGCATTTTCTATGACCCTTAGCCAATCTCATTCTACGAATACCAGGAAGAACAACTGATTAGAACAGTTATGTCACTTTTGCTAAAGTGGTAAAATCAGCAATCACAATAGCATCAAACACAGCATAGAAAATGACAAACTGTGCTAACCATTAATTTGCTATCTTTAACCATATGAATTAGATTTGTGGGTATATAACAAAATCTAAAACAAACTAGAAAATTATGTGCAGTAAATAAGTCCTCAATATGCCAATTTTACCTTCAGGGGAGAAAATTTAAAAAGGATTAGGGAAAAAAATAGAGAAACAGAAGAAGAGAAAGAGATTAGAAGCAGGGCTGGAGGACAGGGAGGATCACGCAAACTTTGGGAAACTGGTGCAGAAGACAAGAGGGAAAGAAGGAAGGAAGAAAATAAAGGGAGAACAGAACAACAACCATAAAGAAGCTAGCAATTATGTTCACACTCATAAAAACAGATCAAACAATGAAGACACACACACATACACACACCAAGAATAGAGAAAGGAAAAGAAAAAAGAAAAGAATAAAAAGTCCACTCCCAGGTTTGTTTCTGTTGTCACTGCTGGACAGTGTGTGGAGACAGAGTCCACATCTGTGTTAATGTATCCCAGCTAGCCAGCAGCAGCTTTACAGGAGGTAGTGGATAATCTCAGTGAGCCTGCACCTTTATTTCTCCTGAAGTTCAAGCCGGTTTCTGGCTGTGAGGCTATAAGCAGACCTGTTTGGTCTGAAGCTATCAGCACACCTTCTTCAGGCTTGAACTTGCTGGGAGCCACTAGATGGACCCAGCAGTTGTTCTGAGTTTTGAGCTCCGTTGGCCCCTCTGCAAGATGGCTCCTGGACAACTGCCCACTCCCATGGGAAGTCCTATCCCACAGCACTCACCACCAGCCAGTGCAGTCCTCCATGCCCATTGCTCCCTTCCACTGCTGCATCTCTCCAAGGAGGCCTCTGGTGTTGCCAGCGGTCCCCATGTATCCACAGATTAAAATGCTCCTCCCATGCAGTGAGTCCCAACTCAGGGAGAAGTCTCCATTACCACATCCTTCTTCTTCATTGAAGTCTCTTCTCTTCACTCTCTCTGTGGGCTTCAATTCTTGCTTAAGATCTTTCCTGGGTCCAGGAGACCCACTTCCTTCCTACTCATCTTCCTCATATTGTTATATTTCAGTGTTTGGACAGCAACTCTCAGAGAGGCTCTTTTTCTGCTGCTTGCCACTCTGTCTTCTTCCCACAAGTCTCCTTACAGCAGCATCATTAAATTTGTTCCAGAACTCTTTGCCACAACGAAGTGTAGAGTATTGTAAGCTCTTCTGATGGTTTCAGGAACTCAAGTCTAAACCTTTCCAGTAGTTTGTGGAGGTCTCAGTCTGTAATCAGGGGGCTCTAAGGCAGGATGGTGTGGCTGAGGGGAAACCATTCATGGTGGTGGAAGACAGCAAAAGTAGCAAGAGCAAAAAAGCCCAAAGTTATTTGTAAGTCCATCTTGGCCAGGTGCTGTGAAAGCTTGTTTCTATAGGCAGTCACATAGCCTGTCCAGAAGGCAGGAGTTATCTCCATCCTACAGGTAAGCATACAGATGGGGACAGATATGGGGACATCTATGGATGTGCCTCAGAGGCAGACCTTGTCTGCACCCACATCCTTTCAGCTTTACTGAGGTGACACACACAGTGGAATGCAAGTGTATGACATGAGGCATTTAGGAATTTTGGTCTAGTCTTCCAGTTTTGGTCTTGTAGCCACCTCAAGGCCATATGTACCAGATAAACATCTGCATCAGCCATTCATATGCAGACAGGTCATTAGTTACGCTTGAATGTAGGAAGGCAGGGACTTCAAATGAAATCCTTGAAAATAAAGCTTTCTTGAGGCTGGTGTGTATGTGCAGATATCACAGTTTGTTAGAATAGTTGCACTAGGGCCCTTTGGACATGAAGACACAATCGCCTGGTCTAGGTAGGAGGGAATACTCTCCTGTCAGTAGCCTCCAGCTCAGTGTTGCTGATCTTTGGGCCTGTGTTGGTCAGCTTTTCGTCACTGTGACAAGATACCTGGGAGAGTCACCTTAAGCTCATGGTTTCAAGGTCTCAGCCCATGGCCATCTGGCCCCACTGTTTCGGGCCGAGGTGAGGTGGAACATGATAGCTGGAGAAAGGCTGCTCACGGCGCGGTGGGGATAGGGAGACAGGGAAAGAGCTGAAGAGTGAGGGCACGGGGCCACATACATTCCTCAGGGTCACATCCCCTATAGCCTTCAAGTAGTGCCACCTCCTGTTTCCATCACCTCCCAATAATGCCGTACAATTATGACTTGGTCATTGGATTAGCCCACTGAGGAAGCCAGGGCCCTTTCTGGTCCGGTCACTTTTCAAAAATCCTCTCAACCTATGATATTTTGGAGGCCAAGTCTGACTCTAAACCATACTAGAGTCCTTTTCTAAAACATAGATGTTACATTTCTCTTGCAGTAGCATTCTGATGGCCTAGCCAGGATGTGCTGATGACATATTTGAGTAATGCAAAATATTTCAAGTGGAAAACTTCAATTTAGGCACAAAACTGAACTATCTCTTCATCTGATATTCAGTTTAGAAAATGAAAGATCTCTAGAACTCTAAAGGGCATACAGAGGAATCAATTAGCGTGAAATATCTGAAAACATCAAATACCCTGGAACAACAGAGTAATGGCTTTTTGAATCAACTACAGTGTCCTTTCGATTACTATCATTTACCTGTCCTAATGGATCAGCCCATGGCCTCGGGTTACTTTTCAGAACTCAGAGCTGGTCATATCTCCCTATCATCCTATCCCATCAGCTTAATAAACATGCCTGATACTCTCATTCATTACAGGATAAATCCTAAACTCCAGATGTGGCATGTAAGGTCATACCGTCTGAGGCTCCATGTGTGAAATTCCCCCCAAGTAGCTATCGCCTTTCAGAATTTAGAACTGCATAGCCTGCAACCTCTTCCCTATTTTGTAATGTGGGTTCTTGCTACATAGCCCCAACTCTCTGTGGTGCTGGTTTAGCCGCTGATGACATAGTGGCACAGGACGCGGCACATGTTAGTGTAACTAGGAGAAGGACTTGGGGATATTGGTGATCTAACTGTGTGAACAGCTTGTCTCAGAGCTGGTGTGGGTGACTTCATTTCACTGTGGCCCAGGTTACTTGTTTCTCTTGGCTTCCTTGTTTGCTTTGAGAGAAGGTGAAAAGCAGGAAGACCCACCAGGTGGAGGCACTGATTTTTCAGAGTGGTTCCTCTGGCCTTGAGCACAGCATTATACTTTCTCAAATCACTGATAAGGATGACAGTGGTAACCTTTACTGTCACAAACAATAAGGATATGACAGCCCTGCAGGCAACTGTGTGCTAGTCAAATAGAGTGATTTGAAGTAAAATGAGCTCACGTCCAAAATCACAAATTCATGGTCTGTGATGGCTCAGAGTTTTGTTAAAGTTTTTATTGGACTATGATTTGTTTATTTAAGACAAGCAAACAGAGAGCGGCACACAGTGCCACGTGGGAAGACGGCAAGGGCAGGTGCCCGGGTGCGTGGCGGGCCTAGCAGAGACTGGGAGTGAGGACTCTGCACGAGACAGCTGCTCAGCAGAGTCCTGGGCTGGCAGGAGGAGGAGGGGTGGGGAGGCCATCGGGGAAGGCATGGAAGGCAGAGAGAGCCAAGAACAAAGTGAAGTTTTCACACACTGCTTTGAGATTCTTAACCAGGAGCCCAGCTTTTTAGAAAATCGTGCTGCTTGATCCTGTTCATACCTCAGAGGGAGTGCTATGGCCGACGTATAAAGGAGGCATCTTAAGAGAGGCAGTGTTGTGGGGACAAGGCAGTCATGGCAGAGCCTGAAGGACGTGATGGGGAAGCTCCAAGCAAAGGCGGTATCTGGGAAGATGGGGGAGGAGTGAGATTGGAGAGGTGAGGAAAAGTGGGACCCAGCGTGGGTCTCCTCTTCTCAGAGAGACGCTGGGGGGCAGTCTGGAAGGAAGGCAATCAAGTCTCACTCAGTCCCCATTCAGCACTCTCCATCTTCTTAGTTTGGATGCTCTGTGCTGCGGGTCAAAGGAAGCCTAAGTGAAGGCTGGTTTAGTCAATGAGAACACCTCCTATCTCCTGCCTAAAGGAGTCCCAGGAGCGGCTGGCCGTGGTCTCTGCTCTCTCTCCCCTGGGCCCTGAAGTTCTCTGGAGTGGCTTTCCATGGCACTTGGTATCCAGGTGACTATAGAGTCCAGGGGATGAAGGCAGATTTCTGGAGTCGCCCTTCTCTTAGGGCTGACTGATGAGTGCCTGTCCCCAAAACCCTCACTTGCCGGAAATATGAGCCCAGTATGATATAAATGGGTCATGGCTCTCTACCCCAAGAGGAGCCTGCTGGGGCTCACAGGGAAGGACAGATATACTTGGACATGATCCCAGTTTCACCAGTGAGGGTAGAGGAGGAGGAGGAGGAAGAGGAAGGAGTGGAGGAGGATGGGAAGGAAACAGACGTGGGGCACATTCCCAGCTGTTTACTCGGTCAAGGTGTGTCATCCCTAATTTCCCCTGGAAGGAGCTGCCTCGCCATAGTGTTGGCACATGGTTGGGAACTATCACTACCAATTTTGCAATTGCTTACATTACATCTTTGTGCTATCTGATTAATCTCAGAGTTGGTCTTCTCACTGGGATTAAGGAGCTTTATGAGAGCATGCACCAGGCTTTACCCAAATCTTCCAGTGACACAGGGACCCAGCACAATCTGGCTGGCTATGGGTCCTCTTTAACTACTTGGCTGACTGAAACAAGCAAAGCATTTCCTATTTAACACTGTGAACTCCTCAACAGCACAGGAACAGCTAACACTGATTAACTGTCAGATACTGGGTCTCATACACAACAGCAATGTGAGGTCTATAAGAAACAGGCAAAGGGTGCTGTTTGTAGGTCTGATGTATCGCCAGGGCCAAGAACTATGCCTGGCATTTTTTTTTTAAATTTTATTTTAAAGACAAAAGAATGGAGACATATGAACCAGAAAAGCCATAAACAATACAGAAAATACAAAGTTATACAGAATATAGTAGGGAATTAGAACTAGATGTTGTATTACATAGTTATCTTCACATTAGTTAACACAAAAACATTAAAGGAAATATCAAATTATAGATAAGATAGTAGGG
>PVLD010005895.1:42179-61109 GCA_004027595.1 Dinomys branickii | reverse complement strand
GCCTGGCATTTAATAAGAAATCAAGGCATAGTTGTTAATTGACTGTATCATCTCTCTTCATAGGAAAATCAGAAGAGACACTGTTACTAGCCTGCATTTGCTACTATAGAGATGACTTGGGCTAATGGTCCAATTCATACACTCGGTAAATTAAGTAGCAGGGCTAGAATTCAAGCCCATGTTCCTCAACTCCAAAGGCCAAGGATGTCACCACTGTGCTACACAGCCTTTCATGGACAAAGGCTTTTGTTACTGTTCCTGTCAGCTGGGGAAAGTGGGACGCTGAAGCCTGGGAAATGGAAAGGTCAAGAAAGAGATTCAGCCTTTGGCAACATGCCTAAGAGCAGGGCACTGGCAGGCGGCGATGGTCAGGCTCAGTAAGGGTCCTGAACCTGTGATTCAGGCTTACCCTGGAGTGAGCCAGACCCACAGAGGCAGGTGCCCAGCCAATGTGGCAACCCTCTTATAGAACCATGCTTTCAAAACTGAGCTTTTGTGGGCTGCCTCTTGGCTCGAGATCAGGCGGGAGCCTGGAGTTGAGGTTGCCATTCCTCTGGATCCCTAAGGAGAAGTTCATGTCCTGTCCTTTCAGGGCCATTTCAGTTTCCCCCAGTAATTGTCTCACTCATCCACTGAAAACCGAGTTTCCTTTTCTATTGGCTACTAGAAAGCCAGATGTGTGCCCTCTACTGTCTAAACCTTTAATCATGTGACTAAACCCAAGTCCTGCCTCTGTTTCTCTCCCTGGCTTGGCTTTGATGCCTTCTTTCCACCCACCTTCCAATCTCCACCTTCCAATGTCTAAAACTAGTTGGCGAACAATGTGCAGTATAAGCAAATAAGTTAAAATATTAGTCAGGAACCATTTGTTTTCTTTCCTTATCGTCTCTGTAGCAGCCTCACAGAGTTGCTGGCATTTGTCCTGGCTCAGAGAATGCTTGCTGGCACAGAGGACATGTGGTGGTGTCACGCCGTGCAGCACCCTTGGCCCTCTTTCTCCTGTCCTGTGGCTCAAGGTGAGGAGGGAAGAGGAACAAGACAAGTGCAGGCCTCTTGGGCCAGGAGGGTGTTAGAGGGCGTGAGCAGTGGTGGACACCTCGGGCTCAGGCCCAAGTTTGCGTGCCCAGTCACAGAGGTCATCGTTCCAGAAGTGGAGTGCAGCTGTAGGCGCAAGGGAGAGAGTCGAGCTGTAGCTGCCGGCTCTGGAAGCAGGGCATCCTGAAGCTGTTCTGAGGCCTGAGAGGGAAGTGGTGGCAGCCACCCAGCGCTGCACACCCCAGCCTTCCCAGCCTCCCCGAGAGGGTGGGTAACCTCATGGGGTTCATACTTTAGGGGGCTTTGCTCTCTCAGACTCCAGTCTGTGGCCTGAATGTTGTGTGGAGGTGGCCAGCCTGCATAGTTTCCTTAAATACGTATTTTGTTGAAATTAAAGGATAGTCCATAACATTTAGAAGTGGTTTTCCATAAGGAGTGATTAAGAACAGCTGGAGGAGACAGACAAGCACAGAAGTTAGACTTGCTAAAATGTCCCATTCCTTACAAATTGACTTTGGAGCCATGAAAATATTCTCCCCATGTGACAGAAGGGCCGCTTGCCCCCCCGCGTTCTCCTTCCTCTCCCCTCTTCCCCTCCTTCCTTCTATCCATCAACCCAAAAGGTGTCCAGTCTTTATTGGCTGCCAGGCACTGTGCTGGCACTAGCAGGAACTGAATGGGGAGGTGGCCTCCTTGATTTCAAGCAGCTCACTGCCAGCAGGTTATTCCGACACTCAGAATCCTGGGCAGGCGTCCGGAGCAAGAGCTGGGAGCTTCAAAACACTGGCACACGCTACTCAAAAGGTCCATGGCATTTTGAGATTCAAAGTCAAGATGCTGGCCTGTCTGTATACATCCTTTACAGTTTGTGTAGGATTTCATTTGCAATATATGTCCTGACACCAGGAAAAGGGCCAGTTGTTTAGACACAGGCTCTGGGAGCACCATGTTGAGGCGAGACAATGGCTTTTGCTGTGAGTCCCCTCCTGGAGTGCCTGCCATATGCACAGCTTCCAACCCCAGCTCCAGGCTGTGGGCCTTGGGCCACATGTCACCCTTTTCCCCGCTTGGTTTCCTCATCTGCGAAGTGGGGCTCACAGTGGTGTCTGCTCAGGGCAGACATGATCCAATCACATCTGTGAAGTGGTCTGAAGAGCTCCTGCTGCACAGTGAGTGATGAATACCATCCGCTCTGCCTCTGTATTGTCCACCACTTCTCCAGCTCTGAGCTCGGCTAGAAGGGTCAGATGGACCAGGCCTAAATAAGGGCATAGGACACAGCGGGAAAGGGGATGTGGACCGCATCTCAGAAGAGGCAGCAACCAACACTTGCATCATGGAAGACAGGGTCCCCCAAAAGGGCTGCAGTGGGGACAGTCCAAGGCCCCTGGGTCAGTAGCATTTCATCTGCAGGTGTGCAGAACCCTGAAAAGACCAGGTGGGTTGAAGCAACAGTGCTGGGTGGGCCACCACAGGGACAAAGGGGTGTCATGGGTTCCCAGAGTGTATCTGACACTGCACCCTCACTGCAGTGCAGGGAACAGATAAAGTAAGCTATGCTAAGGGCCTACTAAGGGCCAGGATCTGCATGTTCTTCGTGTAGCAATGCTCTGAGGTGTTGGTGGCCAGAGAGTGCTAATCATGTGCCCCAAGTCATACGGCCGGTGTGTGGCCGAGCTAGGGTTTGAGCACAGAGGCCTGTCTGTCTACTTCAAAGTCCCCTGGGAAGTTGGTAAGCTCTTCCCACACCCTCCCCCTCCCCCGACCTTGGGAAAGTGGGCATACGAGGCATATAACAACGTGTAAAGTCTGCTTTTCTTACACATACCCATTTTTATATGTTGATGTTATCAAGCAGGCCCAGAAGAGACACAGGTGGAGAGTATTCTGACTTGGTGCATGCGGGGTCTCAGATCCTAACCTATTTTTAAGTGGAGTAGTCAAGTGGACAGACAGGTTCAGGCCGGGGGTCTGGAGTACTGAGGGCTGATCAGACCTTCAGATACCTGTGTGTGTGGGGACGGCAGGGAATAAAGAAAGAAAAACTGACAAATTTCAAGGTACAAAGGGGACCAGGAGGAGTTCACCTATAGTGGTCCAGCTTGGCCGGCCTGGCTACCTCCATGGCTGGCTCACTTTTCTTAGCTAGCAAGAAGCGTGGGGAGAGGGGTGGCTGAGGGTTAAATTAATGAGGAGCCAGGTTTTCTCTAAACCCAAATGTCTGTATTTTGACAAGCGCCCTCAGAAGGTGCTATCTTGCCTTGCCAGTTATTAGCATTCTGCTCATAGCCAGGGGTCATGTGGCCTTCATACACCTCTGTTTCGGAAGAAGGGTCACACCGGTCTTGGGACTGGAAGCTTAAGTCACACAGTTGGGGATAGTCTATCACGTATCCTGGTCCCCAACACTGGAGAAATGTGTGACTGGAGACAGAAATTTGGATGTCGCCACATAGTATGCAGATAGTAGAGGTCACCAGTCAGCCTACTGTGGATGGACAGACACTGGCATATGGCCAGCCTGGAGATGTGATCGGTGAAGGCAAATAAAAGCAGCACCGGGCTGAGCTCCAGACACTGGGTCCAGATGCTGGGGATGGACCAGCATGGTAGGAGGAAGGCAGGAGACAGTGTGTCCTGGAGGGGCATGCGGGCGCATGTCCCTGACACTGGGGAGAGGCAAGGGCTGGCAAGAGGGCCTCGGTGCAGGGCAGCCATGCGAGGAGGGGAAAGAACAAATTGACACGATTCACACACAGATCCAGCTGTTGAGGTGGGAGTTTTAAATGATGCATTCAGTTCTCTCAATCTCCTGTTGGTGAAATATAACAGGACAAGGATATTCAGAGGTGTGCAGCTGACTTCATTATGGAGTGTGGTGAGATGCCTTCTCAAAGCCCACTCGGCCTCCAGGGAAATACTGCATAAATAGGAGTGTTACCGAGGCCTGGAATGAGGTCTCCCTTAAACCAAAGTTGCTTGTGATTTGCAAAGTAGAGCCTTTTGGAAGAGGTATCCATGGAGAAGAGCCTCAACACCAGGGAGGGAGCTGCCAACTCAGAGCTCACCTAAGCAGGCAGAGCAAGGATGACAGCAGAGATCGTTGCTGAATTTTTATTTTAAGGAAAATGAGCTCCAAGTGTGGAAAAGGTTGAAGAGCTGGTCATTCAAGACGCTTACCTGGGCCAAAAACTCTTCAGCTGAGGCAAGCCAAGCTGTGTGGGTCAAGAAACAATAGGGAATTCAAAGGACAGAAAAAATACTGGAATGAAGTAAATTGAAATGCTGATGGCTGTTATCTGGAAGGGACTATGTAGGGAGCACTAGGGGCGTTTTTATTCTCACTTACATTTCAGTATTTTATACATAAAAAACTAGGATTAAATATTGCTTTTAGAATTAGAAAAAGTATAAAGGGCTATTACAGAGGGGAAAAGTTCATGGGTTTTCCTAGAACATGAGATTGTGACCGGGAGGGATTATAGCAATTCTATTCTAAGCTAAGCCTTAAGACCAAGCCTAGAAGTATGAAAAACCTAAAAATGCAGGAAATCTGAGCATACAGCCCGGGTGGGTTCCATTATTATGTGTGAAATACACACACCAGAATAAAATGATCACTTCGAATCCTGCACAATGTGTCCTTTTAGAAGAGTATCGTATGTTAGAAACTTCCCAGCGCCTCCCCCTGAAGTGTTCCATTTGTCTCTTCACTGCCAAGATGCTCCAAACTAAATTTTGGCTTTGATTCATATTGTTTACTATAATGTATAACGATCTCCTTCTTCCTTTCCTGAACTTCTATTCTTTTATGCTTGATTAGATGGCTCTATTTAATATGTCTTCACAGCACGCTCCTGTCTGGTCCTTGTGGGGAGTAGGCGCGGCACAACGATAAGCTGACTGAAAAGCTCTGGCAAGCCAGATGTCCAGGAGACGGTCATGGGATTCTGTGCTTGACGCCCTTACACTAGAATCCAACCGGTCAGGCTCCTCGTTTCCCTCACTGTAGTGGGTGGTTCTGTTCTGCGACCTGCTGTCCCAAATGGTGACAGGAAGGGCTGGATGACCTTCCACTCCTGGTCGCTTGCCCACCTGGCAAGATGGAAAGGAGTTTACCCGGCAATGTGGAACAGTGCTGTTCCTCCACGCCTAGAAAGCACATTGTTAAGAACCAGTACAACAGGCCTGCTCTGGCCAATGGCAACAATTAATATTTCCCAATCCTGGTTTCAGAGGATGGGTTAGTTTCTCCAGACTTGCTGTCCTCTTTTCTGTGCTGGTTTCACATTTCTGTCCAACTGCTGTCCTTTCAGGGACGCGAGTCTCTCATATGTCCCTGTGGAAGCCGTGGCTCTGATAGCTTTCATGCTAGGAGTCTTGCTGAGTTGGTTTACTCAGGCTACCATAACAAGGTCCTACAGAGGAACAGCTTAAACAGAAATTTACTGGCTCATCCTCCTGCAGGCTGGGAGTCCAAGATCAGGGTATCGGCAGGGTTGGTTCCTGCTGAGGGCTCTGAGGGAAAGATTTGCTCTATTTCTGTCCTTTTGGCTTGTCAATGGCTGTCTTCTCCCTGTCATCACATAGTCTTCCCATGTCCAGATCTCTTCTTACAAGGACACTAGTCCTATTGGATTCAGGCCACTCTTAAGTCTCAGGTTAACTGCCTCTGTAAAGACTTTAAAATATAGCTACATTCTGAACACTAGAGGTTAGGACTTCAACATATGCATGTTTGAGGGATATAATTCAGTCCACAATATGTGCCCTACCTCCTGCGGGAGGACAAGTTTCCACAGAGGCCCATGTGACTTGGAGGTCTACCCCTCAGGGAACAGCTACCCCTCACCAGCAGCTGACCAGCCTGAGGTCAGACAAGTCTCAATAAGAATCCCAGCTCCCCTTTATTGTGTGACCTTTGACCATTTCATCCACTTCTCTGGGTTTGATTTCTCCGTATGAAACCTTCCTACCTGACAGGATTGCTCTGAGCACTAAGATAACAATGTGGGCACAGGGAGGTACCAAGTGTGAAGTCACTTGCATAGACTGATCAACTTTGGCAAGGGGCGTGCCTCAAGCCTGTCCCACTGGGAGCTGGCGGATCATTCACACCAGAGCAAAGGTTTGTCTGGACTGTCTCTGAGCCTCCCCATTGACGTGCCAGTGCCCACAGAGCATCATCTGGAGCTCAGTTCAATGTCTTGTGTCCAAAGACACCATGTCACTGATCTACAACTTCTCTCAGCCTTAGGTTTGGACACTGATTTCAGTGGTACTACCGTCCCAGTGTTTTTGTTCATTTTAAATTTTTATTAGTGCACGTTGGTAGTACATGACGGTCACATTCCTCATGGGGCGTTGGCACCTGTGTGTAACACACCTCAGGTTTCCTCCATCCCCTCCTCTACACCTCCCCCCACCTCCACCCCCGGCCCCTAAGCATCTGTCTGCTTCCTATTATCCTTTATTTTGCTCTTCATTTCTATTTTGGGTTTCTCATGAGAAACCAAGCAACATTTAAGCTTGTGTGTGTGCGTGTGTGTTATTTCACTTAACACGGTCTCAAGAACATCCATCCAAATGACTCGTTTATGCTTCTTTATAGCGTAGTAGTACTTCATTGTGTATAAATGCCCGCTTTCTTTATCCACTCATGCGTTGGTACATACACGCCACTCCCAAGATTCAGCCATTATGAACTGTGCTGCTATCAACATGGGTACACATACATTAATGTAATGTGATCTTTTAAATTCTTTCAGGAAGAGGCCTAGAAGTAGAATAGATGGTTCAAATGGAATTTCTGGTTTGTCTTTCGAGAAATCACACTGATTTCTAGTGATCATATGAGTTTACAGAAGGGCTCCTTCTAACCCACAGGCTCGCCAGCACTTGTTATTGATTGCCTGGTGACAGCCGTTCTTCTGGAGTAAGGTGAAATGTGTGTTGTTTT
This sequence comes from Dinomys branickii, assembly GCA_004027595.1. Taxonomy (NCBI): domain Eukaryota; kingdom Metazoa; phylum Chordata; class Mammalia; order Rodentia; family Dinomyidae; genus Dinomys; species Dinomys branickii. The sequence continues at coordinate 54,115 of PVLD010005895.1, read as the reverse complement.
AATTTGCATTTCTCTAATGGCCACAGATACTGAAAATTTTTTCATGCATTTATTGGCCATTTGTACTCCTTCTGGGATGTGTTCATTTTAGCTGCCTAGTTTTCTTTTATTTTGGGAGTTTTTATTTTTTTTTAGTTCTTTATATGTTCCTCTGTGTAAGGAATAGCTGTGCTGTCTCAATTTTTAAGGCCTAACAATTCAACCTCATTCCTCACCTGTGGGTCCTTTATAAGGCATAGCAAGCTCCTAGGTAAATCCCACACCTGTAGGTGCCGCCACCCCACCTGAAGCAGCGGGACATTCCAGACAAGTTCTAGCTAACACAGACTTTGAGGCACGTTGCAGCCACTGTTTCCACTCTGCCAAACAGGAGGGTACTTTGTTTGGCCTTGATCCCATGGATTTGGCTCCCATGAGGTGGGTAATAAAGCAGCTTTCCCAGACTTGTAGAGGGAGACATCACAGGCTTCTCTTTTTGGTCTTTTGTACTGGTTTCTCATCTCCGTGGCCTCTTACAGCAGTGACACTAAAAACATTTAACAGTGGTCCAGAATCTCCCTTGAGTCTGACTTCTCTTTCCAACTGCATTCCCAGACAAATGCCCGACCACCTTGCCATGCCCAGAAGCTGTGCCGTGGCTGCTCCTATGATCACCTGCACTTTAGCTCTTCCATTCCTTTAGTGCTTGAGGCTGAAATCTTTTCAAATTATGAAGGACTTATTGGAACACTGCCCCCCATAGGAGGCATTTATATGTTGCTATTAACTATAGTTACCATGTCTTCAAAGCCTTGATTCCAGGTGTCACTGCCCGACACCCCTGAATGTGTCATATGAAAAGATGTTCTGTTCGTCTTGAACATTTTCTGCCCCACACCTGGAACCAGTCATTCTCCAATGGGCTTGGGGTCCTTTAGTAGGAAAGGTATTTAGAAGCCACAGTTTGGGAACCAGGGACAAATAACTACTGAGTTAATCCATTGTTTTTAGGGTATTCCAGGAAACCAAGGTAGGAAGCTTGTGTGTTTAAGAGATCATGAGTTCAAACTGCTATTTACATGTCAAATTCAGAACTGAAGAGCTTTAAGATAGCTTTTGTTCTTATAGCTTCACTTTTGTCCTTCCTGTATCAAAAACCAGGTTGCTAATGATATCAGCATAACATTCATTTACTTTCTCTAGCAAACCTACAAGAGTCTCAGAATAATAATAGTCTCACAAAAACAGTGATACTTAAAAAAAAACAATTACTGAAAGTAACTGCTGGTTTATCATTTATTTACTGCTGTTTTTGTCCTTAGACAATCCCATTAGTGCATAGTTCCTGCACTTTAAAGTTGCTTGAAATAATTCTTCTGTACTTACGTCACCAATGTGACACATGGTTAGGTTCACGTATGTCATTCTGCTTTCAATTTTTAGGAATAAAAATTTTTTTTAGTGATTATGCAAATTTAGTTGTCCCTTGGTTTCCACGGGACACTGTAACATGCCATAGTACTTGCATATGAACCACACACATCCTCCCTCCCATCACCTCTACATTACCTATAATAACTAGGAAAATGTGAACACTATGTAAGCAATCGTACTGTAATGTGCAGGGAATGACAAGTAAGTCTAGACATGTTCAGCACAGACACAATTTTTTCTGAGTATTTTTACTCAAAGGGTGGTTGAATTCATGAATGCAGAGCTCATGGATATGTGGTCCTGAAGCCAAATTACAAAACAAGTAATGCTAAGTTTACTTTCTATCTCTACCACTCCCTCCCCTCCCTACAGGCAACAACTTTTGTTATTTTGGGATTTTTTGAGACAGGGTCTTGTTATGTAGTCCAGGCTGGCCTTAAACTCATGGCGATTTTTCCGCCTCTGCCTCCCAAGTGCTGCAATTACAAGTGTGCGCCATTACACCTGTCTGAAGCAATAATTTTTAAAAAGTTTTTTTGCTTATAGCTAACAATGCAATATTGTGCATTTAAAACTTTGAGGGTAGCTCTCATGTTAAGCATTTTTACCCTGAAAATAAACTACACAGGAAACTTTTAGAGGGGATGGATGTGTTTATTATGTTTATTACCTTGATTGTGGTGATAGTATCACAGTGTGTCTGAATTCATTAAATGGTATACATTAAATGTGCATTTTTGGTTGAATTATATCTCAAACCTGTTAGAAACTTTTTAATGTTTTGAAGATCACTTTGTGTTTGTACAAAGCTATTCTTCTTTAAAGCTATGGAGTACTCCATTGTGTGAATGTACTACAGATTGTGCATTTGGAAAGCAATGTTTTGATGGAGTTTCTATACTGAAGAACTCTGTCTTATGATTAAGTAATCCCCTGTGGTTATTTTTCTAGTCCATGTACTAGTCACCTTTCAATTGTGTATGGGTACTCAGCAGTTATCTTCTATGTAAGGGCTGACTTTGTCTACTTACACTATTTAATTAGTTCCCAGGCAGTTAATACCCTTGTAAAGTACTTACTCAAGTTTTACTTCCAAAGTCACCTTTAAAAACAATATTCTCAAAGCACAGTTATTACTTAATGAGTACAGTTTCTGTTTGAGTGATGGCAAAGTCATGGAAATGGATGATGTGGTTACACACAATGTGAATGTACCAACTGTCACTGAATTGTACTATTTACAATGTTTAAAATGATAAATTTTGCATATATTTTCCCTCAATTAAAGAACAAGTAGGGTATGTTAAATACTAAACTGATAATAGCAATAAATTTTTTTCCTAAGAAACTGCTACATTAGTGTAAACTTTATACAGAAATTGTAATTGGGTACATGAGCTGAATGAAGTTTTTTGATAAAATGTGTCTCATTCAGGGTCAATAGTAGATACCCACTGTGTATGGTGGTGCATATCTCTAATTCCAGCTCCCTGGGAGGTTGAGGCAGAGGCACTACAAATTCAAGCCTAACCTGGGCAATTTAGTGTCAAAATCAAACACTTTGAAAAGGGATACAGCTTAGTGTGAAGGCCCTGGGTCAATTCTCAGTGCCCCAGCAGTGCGTGCCCTCAGACTTCTGTCCGATCTTCCTTGCTCCAAGCTTGCAGGGGGTGCAGCTGGCCACCTTTGCACACTCAGGTAGACGCCTATGTCTCTGGCGTTTCATCCTCAACTCTTATCAAGGCTTCTGTCTTTATTATCTTTAATATCAAGAGATGGTTTCTTTCTTCACTTGTATTAAGTGAGGGTTGGCTACCTTTCAAATTTAATTCTATCTGCCATGGACTCTTCTAAGGCTTTTATCTTAGTAAAGGAAGACTTGAATTTTATGGCTCTTAAAGATTGAAGTGGTTATGACTAGGAAATCCAGCCCAGGGACAGACTGGCAAACCCACCCCTGGTGATGTTTGAGTTGAGGTTTATTACAATGAGCTGGAATGTGAGAGATGTAGGAAAAGTCTATACAGATTTTTCTGAAGCTGAGTCCGGACAGACTGATGAGTGGCTGCAGACTTCGGCGAGCTGCTGTGACTCTTTGCCATCTTTTTATCTCTTCACCTTCTCCCCGATAAACAGTGTTTTGGATGCCAGTGTCAAGAGGCATGCAGCATCACAAGCTGTCTCTTCTTGTGAGGAAGGGCTCACCCCAGTCCTCTGGAAGTGTACAACTCCTAGGCCTGCCTTTTGGAACTGTGCCACGGGAGCGTCCACAAAGGCAGACAACTGGTGTTGATTCCCCATTCACCCACCTCAGGGTCAACAACTACTAACATTTTATCACTCTTTTTTATCTACCTATCCTCTTCTTCATTTCAGATATTGTGTTATTTTACTCTCATAGAATCCCAATCTGTTTAAGACTGCCAAACAATAAATAGCCAGCATTCATTACCAGAAAATCAGCAATGTTATTTTTAATACAGATGTGGTACAGAATGTTTAATTACAGCAGGGCAGTGAATCCAGTTAAATAAAATTAAAATTTTTTATTTCCCCAAATATAAAATTACTAAATTAATGTCTTAAAAGAAAATATAACATGGTGAAAGCTTTAAATTATACCCCCATTCACCACAGGATTTATGATTTACCAATCACATACTCTTATCATTTTGGCAAAAGGATGAAATTTTTAACAGTTTATAAACCTAAAATAGCAAAGACTGTATACATCTCCATATTGCACTCTTTATGTACAAGGGTAGAACGGTAAAGTCAGGTGTATTGCATATACTAAGAACAGCACAAATTTGTCACAATTACATGTAATGTAGAAGCAGATGTATTAAAAATGTAGAAATGTAATACATGTATATACAGAATGCTGAGACTGTATTAACAAACTGTATGTACATAGTGATATACTGTACTACTTTTCATTTTTTAGCATAGCTGTGTTAGTACAGGCCTTTGGTTCTAAACTGCTTGACTAGTTTTAAGCTCACATAGTTTCTTAAGCTTTCATATGTTTTAAATGCAAGGAATGAGTATAAAAGCACTAAATCTCCTCGTTCACTGGTACAAAAATTACAATGGTCAGTTCCCTTGGGTCATCAAAAACTAGTCACAAAAATAGTTCTTATATTCACCCTGAATGTGCCATGGGAAAAATAGTATTTTCAAGATTTTCCAGCTTAGCCCAGAGGCAGAAGCCCCCCACCTCAGTTCCAGCTCTGCTGTCCCTGCTACATGCATCCCAGAATACTTTTCTTCTTTAGGCTATTTATTTTATCCCTTTTTTTTTGGTACCAGGAATTGAACTCAGGACCTTGCACTTGCCAGGCAGGCACTGTGCTGCTGAGTTCTATCCCTGGCTAGTAGGCCGTTTATTTTAATACTACTCTGTAAGGAAGAATAAAATTTAACTCCAGCTTACCACACCTCTGTAAGACACAAAGAAAACTCTGAATATTGCCAGTGAGATTTAAAAAAATACGCATGCCCTCTTCTAACTCTGGTAGAAAATCTGCTATGAAATATCACAGTCCTTATTCCCTTCTTCTCCCATTCCCCACGGCTCCTCCCAGTGCTCGGTCTCTGCAGTGATTAGCTTTAGAAGTCATCCTGAGTTTGCAAATGACAAAGCAAGTCCCTGCACTTGGTCCACAAGGCAAAATCACACAACTGAGGCCGAGCTGGTCAACCCATGAACCATTGTGCTTGTTGGTGTTCCGCTGATGGCGTTGAAGATGTGGAGGGAATTCGGCAAAACACTTGTCTTCTCCTCTAGGGGGCAGATCTTGAGGCACAGAAACATAACATTACCAAAGCATAAGGCTCCAAACAAACTTTTCTCAAAACTGAGTTTTGGTAACATGTACACCCTGTCATCCAGTGGTTACTCTATTACTAACAATAACAGTTTGCAGCGAGAGGCTGTTTCTGCTTATCTAGTAAATAACTATTTTCAGATCAAAATGGTAAGGAGAAAGTCAAGAACATGTTTTGCTTCCTCACCAGTTAGTGAATGGACAGCCTTCTAGACTCACCAGACCTTAAGGCAACTTGAGGTCTATCTTACAACTTGACTGGACATAACCTAGCCTTGTCCAGTGAAAAGGCCTTTTGGAATAAATTTGCACCATCTCTTTCTTTCCTGTCTCCTTTTCTGAGAGTCTTAGATTTCCATATTGGGTAAGACAGTGGCTACACTCCGGCCTTGAACAAGTTGTCTTTTCACAGCCAGTATCACTGGGAAGGAATCTGGATGTAGAACTTGAATACACAGAGGCTCTTCTGCAAACACTAAAAGTAATTCTTTTTAATAGTTCAAAGAGGCTTAATCTTCACCATTTCTGACATAATAAAAGGTTGAAAATATAACAACTAGAGATCAAATCACTGCAATTAATGTCCATGTTATCTGGGAGATTAACAGTTTCAACCCAAGAATTTCTTTGGACTTCCATCTTTTTTTATCACTGAATGCTTATGCCTATTGATTAAGCTGTCTATTCAATAGGAATCTGGAGGTTCCATGAAAAGGATCTCAAGTTTTCTCTATAAATTTGTTCATATGGGATTCCTTCTTTCTGCTTATCCACACACTCATTTATCTAATCATTTCAACTTTTAAATACTTTTTTAAATGTCAGAAGGTTGCTTTCCTTTGTATATGTCCAATGTCTGCTCAAATTCAGTAATAACTTTATGTGAATCCATGCAGGTGACTTAGTTTATCAGAAAAGTAAGGTTTGAAAATGACATTACCATCCCATCTGAGCGTGTTAGCATGGAGGAGAAAAAAAGCAGTAAGTTAAAGCTCAAATATTAAAATCAGTTTCCTTCAGTGGAGTTGCCTAACTAAATCATCACATGATAGGACAATGATACAAAGGGTTTCCACTCTGTAAGACCAAAAGACAATAATGTGGGACACAGACAAGATTCCTTACATAAGACCAAGGTGCTAAAACTAATTACAGAGTAGGACAGTGACTCGGATGAATGTGTTTGATGCTCTTTGACGTTCACTTGTGATACTGGTCAGATGTCTCTTCTGATGACCACTGAGCATATGCAGAAAATTCACATAGGAAGGAGACAAGAACAATGGGATCAGGAGAGAGAGCCACAGTGACAAAGAACAGAAAAGAAGTCACCACATGGAGCCCACTAGGGCACCCAGGTCAGCCGTAATTGGCAAAGAGAATCACTCTGTATTTTTAAATGACAAAAGACACTTGATACTACACATAACTCTGTATACTAGGCTGGTAAACTTTGTACTTTCAAAAGATTAAGCGTACAAAGAAAGTTGTAAGAACAGGATGGATATAGTTTCACTTGGCTAGATGGGCTGGAGACTAGCAAAGTTTATGAAACACAGTACCTCTCAGAACAACAATGAGGTGCTTTTCTTGGTTATTTCAGATAATTACATGGGAAATCTGTCAGCTGTTCCCCACGTAAGCTGGAGCTAGGTGGCAGGAAGGTGGCATGTTACAGTTTCCCTTAGATATGAAGATTATGGCAGGATTATCTGAAAGGTTAGCTTACGACAGGGTGTATCTGAGGTCCCAGTGAATCCACATTCCCCAAGTCAGAAGTACTGCCAGTTGCCAGAACCAGCATGGCACTTACCTGCTCATGCATGATTTCAGAAAGCTCCTTCGCCATTTCCCTATAGTTGGCCTTCATTTCTTCCTGATACTCTAACTGGTCTTCTTTAATCAGGCGTTCATTTACTGCCAAGGCTTGGCCACAAGCTTCCACAAATTGCCTGACAGAGGGCAGGAGAGGGAGACAGAAGCACACAGAGGGAACAGAATGAGTCTAACTGGTAGCATCTCTTTCCTGAATGAGCACAAAAATGATCACAGTCTGCTTTACCTGAAAACTTCCTTTAGCAATTTCACTTTATTGTCAGGATATCTCTTTGTGTTCATGTCATCTAAGAAGGCTCGGGCATATGCCAGTGGGCCAGCATTGACCTAGATAAAGAGCAAAGATTTTAATTTATGCTAGAAAGAAAATGAGCATGATCACTTATTCAGTTTTAGTTGGCATGCATCAAAGCTGCTGTCTGAGTGATATAATCATGATTCTGTCTTCCAACTTAGGACCCAAAGGAAACCATGAATAAAGCCTACAAGGCTACATACACGTCAGGTGGTTCTGTCATTGTGGCCATCTCTGGTACTTGTGATGACCATTCATTTTATCATGGAGGATGGAATCAAGGCTTGATAACTGAAATTTCTGTTCAAGTTTGCACATTCAAAGGCTAGATGGGAAGAAGAATCTTCCAGGCATCCGAAAGAGCTCAGAGAAGGACTCACTGCATAATTTTTTTGGGAAGGTTTTGTGAACTTGGACAGAAAGGAGGTAGGAAAGCTGTCTAGACAAGGTTTTGATCAGTAGCAGGTTGGACTTGTGTAGTTGTGGCAGAAGAGCTAAGGCACAAGTATTTACTCCCGATATGGGGATACAGAAAGGTACAAGCCACAGTGGTCCATGGTGGGGCCTCTGAGACTGAGCTACTGACTAACCTCCTGTGATGACTGATTGTGTAGGGGCAAGACTTGGCATTGTGCTACATGTCTGAGAGCCATGCTAACATGAAGATAACCCAAGTGGCCTACTGTCTAAAATGATAAAGAATAGTCAAGTTTTCTTCTAGTTCTGGACATTGAACTGATGAGTGGTCTATCACTGAGCTACATCCACAGAGGACCTTTCCTAATTTTTTATTTTGAGAGTCTTGCTAAGTTGTCCAGGCTGGGCTTAAACTTGGAATCCTCCTGGCTCAGTCTCCCAGATTGCCAGGATTACAGGTGAGTGCCACCACACCTGAATGACAGTCAATTTTAAAAAGAAAAAGAAGAAAGTTAGTGAAAGTTCATAAGCCATGGAATACGAAGATCTTAAGAGTATAGTGCCAAGATGACACACAGCTAGCTCTGTCCTGTAAAGCAGCAACCCTGGTGACCCTCTTGGTGTAAGAATTATGGAAATGCATAAATAAAATGACAGAGTTAATTTCCTCTGGCCCAAACTTTGTTGTTACCTGTGTGGGCACAGGTATACACTTAAACTCTTTAATTCAATACGAAACTCTGTTTTTGTAAGATGACTAGGCATTTTATAAAACTCAAAGGCCACTGTCCAATGGCAGGGCATACTCTGTCCTTCAGAAAGCTCAGCCTGTTTGGTTCCCTTATGAACACACACCTCCTCTGGCTTTCAACAGAGACTGATATTCTCAGGTTAACTTACTGAGGGTTCTGGCCCATTTTGGCACAAGACTTGAATTTATAAGAGCTTTAAGCAACAACTCATGGCTCTTTAACTACAGATCTGGTGAAACACTGACAGAAACTGATTTTAGAAAATGAATAAAAGGCTGGGTGTGGTGGTGCATGCCTGTAGTCTTAGCACTCAGGGGGCTGAAGCAGGAAGACTGCTGCAAGTTTGAGGCCAGTCTGGGCTATATGGTGAGTAGTTCAAGGCCAGCATACACTGCATAGTGAGATCCTGTCTCAAAAACAAAAACAAAAAACCCCAACCCTGCCAAGTCCCCCAAACAATCAAAAACAAAAACGAAACCTGAATCTACATGTATATCTACATGTAACTTTCACAAACACACTGTACTTGAAAGAGAAAACAGTACACAAATATGTGCTTGGGTCACTTAGACATATTTAAAACTACAACACAAGGAGCATACTGGTCACTGGATGAAGGTGACTTAAAATTTATCAATTACATAGAAAACCATGTGAAAGTAATTTTAACAGATCTCTTCTTACTTTTTTAAAAACACATCTTCCTTAAGTGTAATGCATTAACAGAGAAGATATGTATCATAAGTGTACGGTTTGATGACTTTTGTTTGTTCTTTGTTTGAGACAGGGTCTTGCTATATATTCCAGGCTGCCCCTGAGCTCACTTGTAGCCCAGGCTGGCCTTGAACTTGCAACAATCCTCCTGTTTCAGCCACCTGAGTGATGGGATCACAGGTGTGTGCTTACTTGATGACTTTTATAGCTTGAATATATTGAAAATCAGAATCTAGACCAAGATGAACTTTCCAATAAATGGTGTATGTCAGTTGGATGGCCCTATGGAAAACTGTATCTTGACCTTTATCCTATACCACATACAAAAATCAATTCCAGAGAACTGCAAATCTAAGTGTGAATGCTGAACAAAGGAGGAAAGCCCAGGGGAACACCTTGAAATCTAAGAATAGAGGCACAGATTTCTTAAAAAGGACAAAAAAATGCTGCCAGGAAAGGAAAAATTGATTGCTTGGGCTATGTTAAAATGAAGAATTTCTGCTAATCAAAACACTGCCAAGAGTGAAAGTTAAGGTACATTTTCAGATATAATTTTCATAGAAACCAAAAACCAACAGTTCTATAGGAAAACCTACTACTATGCACCCTTTTTATATTCAAAAAGAGTCTTAATGCTTCAAACTAGGAACTCAGCATTCCTCCAATTACTGAAAAATCAGGGCTCTGTGGAGAGGGTCTTTTGTGCCAGGCAGACAGCTCAGTGAGGACAGGTCATAGGTAAGGTTGGGAGGGGCCACAGTCTACCATCCTGTCTGACGTTGGAGAAGCTAAACAGACCCTGGGGAAGGTAATGGGGGTAATCTGGCAAACTAGGGTGCTAACCCAAGCTTTGCTGGCTTGGGGACTTGCCATCTCTAGGCATAGGGAGTTTTCCCTCTCTGCCCTCAGGCTGGCCTCACTGGACTTACCTGGACACTCACGCTTCCCTGTAGTTTAAGCTGCAGTTTGATCATGTCCACTTCAGCCGAAGAGCAGAGCTGCCGGAGCTCAGCCACCTTCTTACTCATCTCATCAATGGCCACTTCAATGGGGTTCAGGTCGGTGTGGTGCTGGTACATGACGGGAATCCGCTTCTTCACGTAAGGGAAGCAGTGTATTGCTAGAGGAGTGAGGCCCAGAATTACTCCACAGCTCGCTTGATTGTCACTATTGCTAAGGTAGAAACAGTTACTGCTCCTATTTTATAGATAAGGAAAGCAAAGCTTGCCAAAGTCACCTGACAGCGGAACTGGAATACTGTCTTCCTTCATAACGAGGCATACTGAATGACAGGGTAGCACAAAGCCAGAACTGCCATCCCTCTAATGTGATGTGCGTCTCTGAAAACGATCATTTCATCATTCTTTGCTCAATTTTTTTCATTCTTAAATGTCCTATTTCCCTTGGAAGTTGTGAGGTCTGAATGAGTGACTTGGTACAAGGTACCTTTGACAACATAAAGACTCAACAATTTTGAAATATTATATAGCAAATTAAGTACAGAAAATAGTTATGTAAGAATATTTTTCAGAAAATCTCCTTTTCTCCACAGAGCAACCATAAGTCACATGCTAAATCTGTACAAATCTGAAAAATCGATGAAAATAAAAATATATTTTCAAGCAAAGCATTTCAGAACCAGAAATTAAAACTGCTGGAACTACTTTAATAATAAAGGCATTTAGAGGCCAGGCATGGCGGTGCACACCTGTAATCCCTGCATTTGGGAGCCTGAAGCAGGAGGATCGCTGTGACTTGAGGCAACCTTGAACTGCATAGCAAAATCCTGTCCCAAAGATATTAAAAAAAAAAAGTATCCTGAAACCCACAGTAATGGAATAAGAAATACAAATATTTACTGTGTTTTTTTTTTTTACTTTTTTTTAAACCAAAAATGCTTAAAAATGAACAGAAAGGTAGCAAGTTTTAATGCACATGTTCCACATTTCCATCTTCTTTATATAGTATATGAATACCTGTGATATCCTTATTTATTATACAGGTGCTACTGACATGTACTTACGCACTTAAAAAAGGTATTTTTTAACAAGCAAACTAAGGTGAGAGTGATTATGTTTAAAATTTCTACTTTCTGGTAAGTGGCTGGGGGAGAGATTATTCAGGAAGGACTGATCACAAATTGAGAAACAGGGTCAGCTCCCACAAAACAATTCTGATGAGCTTGCCCATGTCTGGACACAGCTGGAAAAAATAAGCAACCCAAGAAACTTCCTTGGTCACATTTACAGGCTGTTCTATTTTTAAAACAATTTATCAGCTAAAGGTCAAGGGTTCCTGTGTCTTTTTGTGCCCTTGTGGATACAATTTTTAGTGGCAGCTTTGGAATTGATAAATCTTCTTTGAATAAAGGTTCCTTTTATAGTGTACCAAGAACTGGGAAGCAGCACTGGAATCAGGATTGTCTTCTGTTTGGATAGACTGATGCTCCATTTAGAGCAGAGCTACCACATTCCCAATAACGATAAACTGTCTGACTAAATTTGCATGTCTGTATATGGGTCCATACATCTACAATTCGAAGATATCAATGGATAAAGCAACAACTACTGTTGAGACCATATCACCTTGTCTATAGATTAGTTGTGATTGTACTATTTTCTATGATAATGGGTGTCTGTTTGTCAATATGTTTTTGTACTTTTATGTTTCTAAAATAAA
>PVLD010005895.1:0-42079 GCA_004027595.1 Dinomys branickii | reverse complement strand
GCCAGTGCAGAGGAGGAAAGGCGCAGTATTGCACCACTACTCAGAGAAAACCCTGAGTCCACGCTGCAGCCTACCACTTCCATGACCTGGACACGCCCACAGCTGTCTCTGTTTCCTGCTGACCTCATGTCTGCTTCTCTCCCTGCGACTCTTCGGGGTCAGCTCCATGAACTCTTTCACTTCCTGAAAGCCTGGGGCATGGGCACCCTAGTCAATCTTCACCCAGTGTAGCCTAGCTTGGTCACCCCATCTACAGCAACCCTCCCCATGACCTTATACTCCTTCCTTGGATTTTGTTCGGAATACGGAGTGTGAGTTTATTTGCTTCTTATGCTGTCTATTGTCTGTCGCCTCACATTGGGATGGAAGCAGCACAAAGCCACCCATCTGCTCTGTGATTAGGTCAGGTGGCACCACTGCCAGGCTCAACGCATAATGTTTTTTTTTTAAATCTTTTTGAGGCAAGGTCTCACTATGCAGTTCAGGCTGGCCTTGAGCTCACTCTGTAGTTCAGGCTGGTCTTGAACTTGTGACGATCCTCCTGCCTCAGCCTCCCGAGTTCTGGGATTACAGGTGTGAGCCACCATGCCTGGCTTCAACACATACTGTTGAGCGAAGGAAAGTGTTACTGCTCCAAAGACTACAGAGGAAGGCAAACTGGCCCTGGACGGTGGATCCTTGAGCAACTGCTGTAAAAAGCTACCTTGTTAATGATGAAGAAAGAGGGAGACACAGCAGATAATGTCACTGTATGAAGTGCTCACAGTGAACAGGAGCTGGAGGGTAAGCAGTTTCCAACCTGAGCAGGTGTCTGGGCTTGGTGCAGAACACTTTGGAGCAGTGATAAGGAAGAAGCTCCTTGGGAGAAGTCCCAGGGAAGGAGGATTAAATTGAATGGCAGAGGCAGACTCAGAAACTTGCATCTAAGGAGGCTGGGGTCACCACAGGACTTTCACAGGATGGTATGAGTACTGTCACCCAACAGAGAACTATCCAAGGGGCTGTGCCTTTGCTGGGTGCAGAGGGCAGGGAAGACCAGGGCTTCCCTCCAACTTGCATGGCCAAAGATCAAGTTTGAAGGAACTTAATGGATGATGAAAGTAGGGGATTAATAACTTAAGGGAAAAACTCTCAAGTTCAAAGTCTTCAGAAGGTCCTAGTGTGTGTGTCTTTAACTGAAGGTTGACATAGAGCAGTGATGGCAAACCTTGTAGAACTCAAGCGCCCAACCTGCAACCCAAGCCCACTTACTTGTCACGAAGTACCAACGCTACAATTAAACCCAATACTACTGAGGTTTTAGTTTAGAAAAAACAACTCATACATGAACAGCTTTTGTCTTAAAAGAACACAGTAACATCATGCCATAGGTTTACCACCACTGACAGATTATACATTTTTAGTCACATTTTTATTACCCTTTCTCTAAATCTTTACTCTGCCTAGCAATATCCTACCCTTCTGACATTTTAGATATTTTAGGACAAAAACTGAACACGTGTGCATGTACACACATGTATGCTTTGCTGTGCTGTAATTCCCTTTTACTAATCACTAACCCCCAAAGGAAAAGAGTTCAACCGTGGATGAGGTCTAGCAAAATGAAGTACATTCTTTTCCCTCCTGGTTACATTTACAAAGTTAATTAATGTAGTGAGATGAATGTTACAAGAAATGAAGGTGCAGAGAGCTTCAGGGACCTGCCTAAGTTTGCACACTGAGGACGTGACAAGTCTGGCTCTCCCTGCAGGCCCTGCTTTCCCAGGCCCAAAGGTGTGGAAAATGTTTATTTCCTGAAGCCACAAGGCTTGTGCCTGCTCTTCTCTGTAGTGCAGTTGCTCTTTGTCCCCTGACTTCTGGCAGAGAGAGAGCTTTGCTCACATCCTTTATCTAATCTGTAATAGTTCTACATCAAATGTAAACTGTAACCCTGAAGGCTATTTGCCCAGGGAAAACACCCTCTGCTATGAATCAGTGTGCTACCTCAACAATAACAGTGATAAAATATCCTGACCTTGACCCATCAGTAAACTAGGTTTTTTTTGCAAAGCAGCAGGTCTCAAATGTAAGCATAGGTCAGAATCATCCCCCCACATTTGTACCCCATGGCTTGCTGAATACAAATACATGGCTTGGCCTCAACCCTGGAATTTTTGACTCAGAGGGTTTGGGTTGGAATCTGGACATTCACATTGTAATACATCCTCAGGGGCTGCTGATGCTGGAGTGGAACCACCCTTTGACAACTATTGACTTATGGGATCAAAAGTGAAGTCATTGCCATGGTACAGACAAACACTGAAATCTGGTAACTCTCATTCAGTATTCCATCTAGAAATACAATTATCTTACTTAGAATCCACAGAGAGGTATGCGCTAGAAAAATGATGTATTTACATATGGACAGAGGCCAACACTTATGTGAATGATATTGTCTGCGTGCTTTATGTGTTGTCTTATTCTAAAAGCAGGAGCAGAGAGACCCCTTAGGAATATAGAGGGTTTTTTTTTTTTGGATTTTTACCTCATTTCCCACACAGGGAGGGTGAAAAATTACTTACAGTGCTGTCCTATTTGTTTGTTCATTCCATTCTCTTCCTTTCTCTCTCTCTCTCTCTCTATATATATATTTATCTGTATTATTATTCTGGTAACAGCTTTACTGAGATGTAAATCACACATATCATACAATTCACTCACCTAAAGTGAGAGCTGAGAAGCACCTGACAAGCACCTGAACTGTGGTAGGTCATTGCTCAATAGAACTTCTAGTGCTCCTCAGATGGGAACCAGGCCGTAGGGAGGCAACTGGTGCTTTCCTATTCTACTTACATAAGGCCCTTCTTAGAGAAATGGGCCCAAACAAGGGTCATGCTCATGCCATGCATTTGGAACCTACCTCCCACTGAAGCCATTTTTTGGCCAAGAAAGACTTTGTTTTAGATTACCCTAGTAGTGCTGTTGAGCCTCATCTAAGAATGGATGGACCAAGCTTCCCCAAAGAGTGTAAGAATCACCCCCAAAGTGGTTCTACATTTGTCAGGAACTGGTTAATGATTTAAACCACATTTGTAGGAATGGGCTGTCAGTGGTTGAACAGTGCCAAAGAAATCAATTAAAATGGCTGAAGAGGTGGCTTTGGAATTCAGCAAGATTCCAGATGCTGGGAGTATTCACAATGAAGACAGGCAGCTAAGCTAGTGTCAGACCAGGTGGCAGGGACCTAGCCACATGTTCTATTTATTCACTCAGCCTAAAAGTACTGAGTAGGTCTATGAAGTAGTGGCTGGTGAGACAGTCAAAGGCTAAGTGTGGCTTCTTGACCTGGGGTCCTGGCCAGGACGAGGTTCCTGGTAGGTTTCTAAAAGGGTACTCATTAGTTTGCTTGGGCTGCATGCAAAAGGTTAGGGCCTGCTCTTTTTCTTAGACTCTAACAAGGGTAAGTGACCTCAGTATTTGTTATGAACTTCTGGTCTGAAGGAAGAAGAAAGTATAAATAGATAAATGGGATGATGTCATGAGTACTCAAAACTACTGAAGCTGAATCACTGGTCATTAGAGAGATGCAAATTAAAACATCTTACTCCAGAAAGAAAAGCTGTCATCAAGAAATGTTGGAGAGGCTGTGGGGAAAAAGGAACCCTCCTCTACTGTTAGTGGGAGAGTAGACTGGTACAACCACTGTGGAAACCAGAGTGGCCATTCCTTAAAAAATTAGGATTAGAGGTCTCATAAGAACATTTCCCTTCTGGGTATTTTACCAGAATTGAAAACATTGTACCACAGCAATATATGTGTACTCATGTTTATAATAGCACAATTTGTAGTAGCTAAATCTTAGAAACAACCCAAATATCCATCAACTAAGGAATACATAAAAAAGATGTGGTATTTTTATACAGTGGAGTACTACTCAGCTATAAAGAAGGATAAATTTCAGACTTCTACAGGTAAATGCAACTTGAGACCATACTCATAAGTGAAATAAATCAGTCTTGCATGTGTAAACACTGTATTGTCTCTCTACTGTGAGAAGCTGAAAGAGTAATTAAGATCCAAAATGTACAATAGACATTGTGAAATGGGAAGAAACTGTTCAAAAGGAAAGAGAAACTGGGATGGGGGAAAGGAGAAAAGAAGGAAAGTAAAAGTAAAAATATATGTATGTACACATGCAATAGTTAAGACAGCTATACTACTAATTTCGATTAGTTCACTGAAAAGAAAGGTTTGTACTTATATCCTCCGATCAATTTTTCATGTCTTTATCTTGTAATCTGAGCAACTACTTTTTTAAAAGATTGTTATTCTCCTACTCTTCTGTTTTGAAATTTTTTTTATCATTGTTTTATTGTTTTTTTTCTCTTAAAATAACTACTTAAGTTGAGATGGGTGTGAAGGTAACTATTGGCCCTTCCAAGACTCGAAGATTCCGAGAGCGCTGCACCTCTTTCATGGAGGTCTGCATGCCTTGGAGTAGGGAAACTGTACCTGTCAGGATGGTGCGACGCTTGCACTGCTCTTCAACCCCACCCTGCCTTTTCCCAGTCTGGGTAAAAGGCATCTCGAACATGAAGCGGCGAATGTTGTGCGATCTTTCAAACTCTGTTTTCCTTTCTTGCAATTCTTTTTCATCAAAGAACGGGGTCACATGAGTCACTTGGATATAGGCATACTTGGAATCCAGATCCTTAGGGTTGACCTTTAAATGAGTAAGCAAGATTGATGATTGTTGCTACTTGAAGGACTAACTCGAACCCAGCCTAAGCTGTATTTTTCAACTTTTAATTAGGTAACATTTTGGGAAAATTCAGAAAAGTTATAAAAATAATATAAGGTGCACCCATATACTCACCACTTAGATCAACAATTGCTAACGTTTTGCTGTATTTGATTGAAATATACATATAATTAAGTATATACATATATACATACACATAACATTCAGATGTATACAATCATGACACATTAGCAAGGAAAACTGGCTTTCCACATGCGAAAGACTAAAAGTAGACCCATGTCTATCACCATGCACTAAACTAAAGAAGAATGTATCAAAGACCTAAATATTAAAATAAGAAACACCGAATCTACTGGAAAACAAAGGAGGTAGAAATCTTGACATAGCGGTAGGCAGAGAGTCCATGAACAAAAACCAAACTGCACAGGAAATACTTCCACCAGTCAAAAACTGGGACTTCATCTTATTAAAAATTTGCATATGAAAAGAAATCATAAACAGAGTGAAAAGAAAACCCATGAACTGGGAAAACATTTTAGCCAACTGCCCCTCAGACAAAGGGCTTCTATCTAGAACATACAAAGAATTAAAAAAAAAATCAGGTCCCCCAAATTCAAAGACTCAATCCAAAAATGGGCATCTGAGATGAATACATATGTCTCAGATGAAGAAATACAAAAGGCAAATAAATATAATTGTCCCTCACTATATGACAGTTCACTTATTGTGGTTTCACTGTATCACAAGTTCTTGAAAAAAATATCTAATTCTGTATTATGGAGTTTCCACTATATCGTGGGATTTTACAGTATACAGGTATTTATATAATATTTATGATTTTAATTATTTTTGCCTAAAAAAATTTGACAATATAAAAATGTTAATTCAAATGTATTAAAAGAATATTAAATAGAAATAAAATACAGCATGTATTTCATCAGTGGATGAATACCATACACACAATGGCAATGCAGTACGCCACTACCACTTGTGCAAATTTGCCAACTTGAGACTGTACATGGCACACTATTGGCTGATGGAATGGAAGGCGACCAACCACAGCACTGTGTTCTGTACCCTGGGTGCTGACTGGCTCAGGGACCATAGCACTGGTCTGTTCGTTCTCCTGCACTGTGCCTATACATTCAGCTTCTCTCTTTGTCCACTTCATATCAAGTACCCATATAGAATTTTATATGTTGTTAAAATTATGTAGGTTTAAGAGTGTAGACAGTGTTTCAGAGCATATGAAGTGTTTGTAAGAGTGTGGGAAAGGTTCATAAGAGAGTGGGAAAGGTTTAGGAGTGTGGGCAAGGGTTTGTAAAGCCTTAAAATATATTTATATAAATAATGAAATAAATATAATGCCGCTACTTTGTGGATTTTCACCTATTGTGGGGGTCTCTGGAAGAAGCTCTTGTGATAGAGGAGGGGTCACTGTATATGAAAAAGTGTTTGACATCATTGGTCATTCAAGAAATACCAATTAAAACAACACTGAGATTCCATCTCACTCCAAAAAGAATGGCTATCTCAAAAAATCAACCAATAACAAACGCTGGAAGGGCTATGGGAAAAAGGAACCCTTCCAAACTGTTGGTGAGAGTGTAGACTGGTGAAATGACTATGGAAATTGGTATAGAGATTCCTCAAAAACCTATCATTAGAGGTTCCATGTGACCCAGCTATTCCCCTTCTGCATATTTTTCAGAAGAATTGAAAACATCATACCACAGTGATATATGTGCACTCATATTTATAGCAGTGCAATCTGTCATAGCTAAATCTTGGAAGTAACCCAAATGCCCATCAACTGAGGAGGGGTATGAGTATTATGCAGCTATAAAGAAAGATAAACTAGAGGTGTTTTACAGGTAAATGGGTGTAACCAGAGATCACACTCATAAGTGAAATCTACCAGACCTGCGTGTGTAAGTAATGTATCACCTCCCTAGTGTAAGAAACTGAAAGAGTAAACAAGATCCAAAAGGTACAATAGGTGAAAGGGAAAGAAACTGCTCAGAAGGAAAGAACAACCAGGATGGGGGTAAGGAGAAAAGGGGGGAAAAATAAATACACACATACAGAGACACACACGATAGCTAATATAAATGTACTACTAATTTCTATTAGTTTATTGAAAGGAACAGTTAGTGCTTATATTGCTTGATCAATCTCACATGTCTGTATCTGGTAATCTAAACAACTATTTGGAAGATAATATGTAACAGAACAACCATTATTAATTTTGTATCATCTTGCTTTGAAATTCTGAAATTTGAAAGTTTGTTTTTTATTCTCTTTAAAAAACAGGAGTAAATACATGATACATTAGCCAGTTTTTCCTAAAAACGAGGATATTTTCCTATAGCCATGATATACGATCACATATCTAACAACTTTAATTCTCCAATAGTACCTGATACTCAGCCTACATTGAAAGTTCCTCAAATGTGTCCAGAATGTTATTTACAGCTATTTATTTGAACCAGATTCTAATTAATTATCACACTTTATATTTAGTTGTCTTTTATTCTTGGTTAATCTAATACTTCTCACTCTTTTTTATGACTTTAAATATTTTGTATAACCTTGCTAGTTTTCTTGTTCAGTGACCTCTAGTCTACATTTCTCTGTTTCCTAAAATGCATTTTAATATAGTTGGCTTAGAGAGAAAAATGTTAAAGAATAAATAAAAAATTAGGCCTCTAAATTATTGTTAATCTGTAGAAAGATCAGATTAGATGAAAACAGTCACAGATTAATAGTTACAGATTAATTTAAAAGTAATTTAATGCTGTTTGATTTCTGATGAACTCAGCACACAAATGCTCTTAAAACTACATTTAGAACAGGAGCTGCTCTCATTTCTGTGACATGGAGAAAATTAAACAGGCATTTTCCATAGAGAAACAAAAACTATTAGGATGTAGATCACTTTTGCACATCTTAATTTTATTTAACCTTTCAGAGAAATACAAATGGACAAGGAAGAAATCACTGTGCACAGAACTGGTAAGACTACCTTGGCTTACGGGCAAGCAAATGAATGGGAACAAGATGTTTTCATGGGTTTCCTAATAGAGATACTGGTGAAGAAAAATGAAAAGTGAAAATGCCTGAAGTTTAGAAGGTAAGTCATAGGAAGTGTTTTAGAAAAAGCCATCTGAAAAAAAAAAAAAAAAAAAAAAGCCATCTGACCAGTCATTGTAATTGTATTTGAACTTACTAAACTGGACTTCCTTTAGAAGAAACAATTTAAAGGTGGTGGGAATGGTGCCTTCTTGTCTGATTTTCAGGGATATTTCTCTATTCTCTCTCTATTTTTCTTTTTCCAGGTACTAGAAATTGCATCTAGTGTCTTTGCACTGAGCTCCTTTTAGTTTTATTTTTTATTCTGAGATAGGGTCTTGCTACATTTCTCAGGCTGGGCTGTAACTCTCACTCCTCCTGCCTCAGTCTCCCAGAGTGCTGGACTATAAGCATGCACCATCAGGCCTGACATTTCCTTACTTTTCATATTCAAAGCTGTATGGATGTACCAGCAACAGGCATGCAGCATTAGTGTTTGTTGGAGGGCAGGATCCCACAACTCAACTGCATATCAAGGACCACAGAGTAAAAGGGGTGAATGATTGAGAACCTAGTTAAAAGGTGTAACATGAAAGCCACCAGCTGCGCCAAATAAATGTTTTGGTTTCAGAGAAAAAAGCAAACTAGATCTTGGGTCTATGGAGTAAGTGGGTGTTAGTAAGACTGTGCTGACATTTCCAATTAGTGTACTGTTTCTCTTTTCCTTCGTGAACTCTGTGAAGGACCCAAGAAAGACAGCGGATAGTAGCAGATGAGGGATTTTAATGAATTCTTAGAACACAGGTGCATGGAATATGCCACCTAACCAGGAGAGTGGAGAGAGTGCTCACCCATAATCCCACAGGTGGGTAACACACAGAAGTTGGTGCACCCTTCAAAAACTCAGAGGACCAGCACTTATAGCCCCAAGAATTAGGATACTCATGTGGGGTGGAAAACAGGGATACGGGTCACAGTTGCCATCTAGAGTTGGGAACTCTGGGTTCTCTTTCCTAATCTCTCTTCCAACAGACAGCAGAGGTTGTCTTCTGGAGGAAGTGATCTGGAAAAACTTGAAGTAAGTCCATTAGTCTCAGTGGGAATCAGGGACAACTTACAGGCAGAAAATGAAGGTAAAAGGCTACAGGCCAAATGTGAGCCTTTCCCTCCGCTCCTCTGTTGCTTGCACAACCAAGCAGTTAGGTATTTACCCTTGCCTTCTTTGTCCCTGCTGGCTACCTATGTACCCACGTGGACAGGAGACTGGAGGGCTCTTTGGGAAAAAATGAGTGATCCCAAGGAAACAGATTCCAGACTCTAGGGACTCTCAGGGAAAGCTCGAGAAGGAAAAAGGAATATGGACCACGCCAAAATGGTGTCTTTAGAAAGAGGCAGAGGGCTGAGGAATAATTTTTAATGCGAAGAATAGGAGTGCTACCTCTGCCTCAGATTTGGGAAGTGGTGGGACACCCAGCTTCCTGGAAATGTTCTAGTTAGACACATAACTACACAGGACAACTGTGAAGATTCAGGCATCATGAGAGCCAAATAATAGAAAAAAACTGCTTAAACAGAAAGTGGGTCTTGTTCCTACAGTGATGCTTGCTACTCGGTTCATTCCTTGATCTGTCCATCTGTCCACCCTTCTGTCCACACATCCAACCACCAGTGACAGAAAGTCAAGTCATGTGTGCAGTGTCAAGTGCAAGAGAAAAGGATATTAGAGAATAGGACCTTGGACTCTTTCTGT
The DNA here is from genome assembly GCA_004027595.1 of Dinomys branickii. Lineage (NCBI taxonomy): Eukaryota > Metazoa > Chordata > Mammalia > Rodentia > Dinomyidae > Dinomys > Dinomys branickii. The sequence goes on along the minus strand of PVLD010005895.1, from coordinate 32,516 downwards.
TAGAGCTCATGTAAGTGCCAAGACTAAAAATAGTACAGAATATCCCTTTAGACATTAGTCATTTGTAAAAATTAAGCAATGAAGATTCGCCTAATGTCAGGTATATAATGGAAAGCATAAAAAGGTATTAAAAGGAAAAAAATATACTGCCACTTGAGGTCAACTGTCCCTAAATTTTTTTCGGAGTTTTCCTTTCTATACACATCTATGAATATACAATATATTACTGATCATATGTAACCAATCAAAACAACATTAAGCTGCTGTGAAACTTATCCAAACATGGTCATACCTTGCCAGAATCCTGTATCATTTTGACATTTTCAGAACCAAATTTATCTGAATAAAGTTTAAGGAGTCGCTGAGAAATTTCTGACAGAGGTGTGAGTTTGGGTTCTTTGTAAATATATTCCTTTCCATCTTCATCTTCAAAAAAACCCTGTGATGTAAAGCACAATTACAGTTGTCCTTATATAAGCCCCAGCCTTAATACCCAGGAAGGGCTCTTTGGTTATGGGGAGGGATATAGGGGAAGAACAATACTTCTAAATTAAAATCCTACTTAAACAGGCTGTCCAAAAAGAAAGGTAAACGGTAATAATGCAGGTTTGAGTGCAAAGGTAAAGGACAAACACAAAACTGCAAACTTATTTAAGAATGCTGTCATTAAGTGTTGAGCAAAATGAAAGATCTGGGATTCAAGACTGTGTCCTCTCAGTGATGGCTAATGATGGGAGTCAAGCCTGTTTCACATTCCCAGGAAGCAGAAGTCACTGAACACTGACCAGTGGCCCACAACAGGCAGGCATCAGCAGTGCACACGCGTCTTTTCTCCTGACCACTCCCATTTGCACAGCATCAATGGAAGCATTCAGGTCTGGACAAGGTAGAGCAAAAGTTACATAAAGTTTGAGTAAATTCTGTTTTGCTTCACTGATGAGGAAAAATTAATATTAGAGGCCTGCAGCACAGTATCAGAAAATATTTGCGTTATGACCAAAATTATTTGTTTCAGCACTCAATCATGTTCAGTGCTATAAGGCTTAGGATTACATGGGAAGTGAAAAAGGTTGCAAATGTAAAAGTCCAGATTGAGGTTAATACTTGAAATAAAAAAATTTAAAAAGCTTCTCATCTAAAATAAAAGAGAGGAAAATAGTACATATACACAATGTATGAAAAAAAAGGGCAGGCTAACATGAAACAAAAAACATCCACATCAAACTAGGAGTTTAGATGCAGTACTTTCACTACATTACTTGCTTTTTAAGCATTTACTGTAATTACCTCCACATCTGTTTCACTGTCAGTAAACTGGTATTGCTATAGAGTTATAAAAGACAATAACAGAATAAAGTGAAGGTTACATAATGCTCATAGAAAACCACACACCCTAAATAAATGCATTATACTTTATATACTTAAATGTTAGAAATTTGAAGGTTAAAATTGAAGTTAAATTTAATCCTCTAATATAGGGTTTCTGAAATATTACAATGGTAAATATATTTGTGGTGATATTATATTGCAAAAGGTAAAGATGCAAAGGCACAAAGAAAACCATAAAATCTTAATTTTGGTTTAAAACATGCAATATAGATGTACAAAGTAATGGATGATTTATTTCTGTAAATGGAGTAAAATGTTAATTCTTCTATGTTTGTAATGACTAGACAGATATACATACAGACTTGAAACTTGCAAACCACACTGAAGTACCAAAGATGCTGCTAAGAATGTTTATGAAGGAAGAACTTACCGCTGCCTTAAGAAAGTAATAAAAGAAAAGACAGGAAGAAAGAAAAAAAGCAGAAAGTTTACTACAGAGGAAGACAGGAATCATACTAAATATGATAAATTCATCAAATCAGCATTTATGGAATGTAGGATACTTATAAAATATAACTTTTTAGTGTTAAAAATTTTAAAAAGGACTTAGAATAATCTACAGAATGGAGGTAAGGCTCACCTGTCCAAAGAACGCCACCCTGAAATAGGTCCCCAGGAGCCTTCGTCCCGAGTGCATGACCTCAGTCACCTTGCTGTAGGCTCGGTGCAGTGTGTCATACAGATGAGCTAGCCTCTGGAAAACAGAACAGAACCCATTTCTTCCCACTGTAAAGAGCAGAATCATTTTATTATAACAAATGTGATAATATAGGTGAAAATTCTTTTGAGAAAAAAAATCAAGGTCATATTTTGACCTTGTATCTTGCAGTGATCATTTAGGAACTGTAATGTTCCCTACTCAAAAGGAAATCTATTCTAGTTTCAATATAACGTGAGATGTGATGTCTGAGGAAGTCCTCTTATGCCATTTTCAGTCTGCTTTTCCTACTTATCTGATACGCTAAGAGCCAATGGCCAACCTCCCCAGCCCAGGAAGGATGCAAAGACTACCATATGCCTATGCAGGTTGATTACGCAAGAGTCTGAGGAAAACGGCCCCTGGTGATTACCAAACTGGTTTTTGCTACCTTTCCAAAGTAGAGTGCTGGCATGGAAATCCCTGTAGTTCAGAATGTGGGGTTCTGCAGAGGTGAGAGCCAGGTATGTTTTGATGCCTCCTGACTATTTGGAGGTAGTTACTGGTGATAGAGGGTCAGAGAGCACTCGATCCTCACTGTACCAAGGCCTTCTTGCTTCTGTGCACAGAGCAGGTCTGAAGGTATGTCACACCACCGTTCTCAGATAGAAAGAGACAAAAAGCCAGATACCTCAAAGTCCCTGCGTTTCTCATAGATGGGGATGATGAGTTTATAGACGTCAGCGATCAGCTCGTAGCGCTCTGCCTTCCAGAGTCCATCTGCACACTGTTCGAGGAGCTCCATCAACACTTCCTGACAGAGGAGAAAGGCCATCGGCCAGAGGAGAGGTTATGAAGAGCATCACACAATCTTCCTCTGGAAGGAGTAACTATTACGACTGTTGAGGAAAATTTCAAAGTATTATTTTCACACACTATCTTCACGCTGAGGACCACTTGTCCTCATGTTCTTTTTAGGGGCCTGTTTTCCAATCATGTTTACATGCACAGATGGGAAACGGGGTCATACTGCATGACTGTGCATTAGTAACCTGCATGGAAAACCTGACATTGACAGCTTCACACAGGACCTCAGTTTCTGTTCTCAGTTATCTTTCTAAAAATGTAATTTGGAAGTTTTTTTTCCCTTTCTAAGGAAACAGTGAGTTACTACACATGACTTCAACCCTGATTAAGTATCTTATAGGAATTTGGTGATAGGATACAGTGGGTACTACGCCTGCCTCGTCAATATCCTCTCCTCCCTCCCCTGGAAACTTCTTGCAGTTGAAACTTACATGGTCACTCTTCCTTTCATAGTCACTCTTTGAGTCATGGCTTTGGAGGAAGGCAAAGAATTGGGGCATGTGGCTCAAATGTATACCAACTAGCAGGAACCTATTTCCCAGCCGCAGCTTCTGCTTTATCATAGGTGGGCATGTGGTCGAAGCAGGCCAATCAGGATTGAGTTTTAGGGCTCCAGTTTGGATTTCTACAACTGCTGCCATCAGAGAGGATAGAAAACAGGCAGCAAGGAGCTGACTGGAGCTAGCATTCATCTCATGGCCACAAAAATAGTCAGTCTTAGTAACAGGGTAAAGAGCCTCATTCTGCCTTGGCAAATTAACTATCAGGGCTAACTTTGTTAGCTCAACAATGTCAATCTATCCATGGAATTTCCCAGTGGATCCACTACTCAACTTTTACTGTTTAAACTCATTTAAGTGGGGCTTTATTATTGATGTCAAATAAAATTTAATGTGCATCTGTTATTTGAATAGCCTGGGCAATGTGTCTATTCAGATCTTTTACTCATTTCTATTGGGTTGTTTATTTTCTTATTAGATTTTAGGAGTTCTTTATATATTTTGTATCAAATCTTTTTCTAGTTACGTGATTTGTCTTTAGATTTTAATAGTGTCTAGAAGAGTGGAACTTTTAAATTCTCATAAGCTCAATTTATCAAGTTCTTATTTTCTAGATTATGTGTTTTATGGTATATCTAAAAAATGTTTAACCTAAGTTGACAAAGATTTCTTTTTATGTTTTCCTCTGTAAGTTTTATACTTTATTTATAACTATTGTCTGCTTTGAGTTATTTTGAAATAATGTATAAAAAGTTTTTTCTTTCACTTTGCATACATATGCTGAATTGTTCCAATACTACTTGACGAAAGACCATCTTTTCTCCACTACATCGGGTTAGAATCTTTGTCAAAAACCAACTGACCATAAATGTGGGTCTATGAGCAGTTGCCTTCACATTTTATTTCATTAATATATATTTATTCTCATGCCAACATCACACCGTTGTGATTACTATCACAGTTTTATAGAAGGATTTTTCTAAGGCGATACTACTGATATTTTGAGCCATATAACCTTTTCTGTAGGGGCTAGTCCTGTGCATTGTAGGGTATTTAACTATATCCCTGACTTCTACCCACCAGATGCCAAATGCAGTAACATCTTTTCCCTCACCTCAAAGTCATGACAATAAAAACATGTTTCCAGACACTGTGAAATGTGTGCTGGGAACAGGGGAGTCTGTGTGCGTAAAATCCTTCCCTAATGAGAAACGCTACTTTACAGTCTTGAAATTGGTTAGCATGAATCCTCTAGCCTTTTGCGTATTTTAGTTCCTTTGCCTTTCCACATAAATTTTTGAGTCAGTTTGTCAATTTCCACCAAAACTCCATGCAGGGACACTTTGAATATATAAAATAATTTGGGGAGAACAGACATCTTAACAGTAGTAAGTCTTTTCCTTCTTTAAATAGTATCTTCTTTGATTCTTTCATTTATTAGTGTTTTAGAGTTTTTGGCAAACATCTATACAGACTTATGCTTATGTTTTCATGTATTTTGATGCTACTGTAAATTTACAACTTTTAACTTTTTAAAGGAAAATGAGTTTGTTCAAATGAGACAAAGTCACTAGCATATTTACCTACAGGATTGCTATAAAATAATCTAACAATATAGCAAAGCCATGGTGTAAGAATCTTTAAATCTAAAGATAGCTGATTGATTTTTGTGTACTAATCTTATCTCCTATGATCTTGCTCAACTAATTTATTAGCTTTGTAGCTTCTATAACTTCTTCCAAATTTTCTTTTGCCTCATGTGAATAAAGACAGTTTTATTTCCTTTTCTTATCTTACTGACAGACTAGAATCTCCAGCATGATACTGGACAGCAGTGATGAAGGCAGATTATTTTGTTTTGTTCTGAATTTTAAGAAGGAAGCATTGTGTTTCACCATTAAGTATAATGCTGGTTGTACTTTTAATGGTAGATAATCTTTTTCAGGTCAAAGAAATTCGTTTGTTAGTTTGTTTTTCAAATCAAAAGTGGATATTGAATCTTGTCAAATGCCTGCTATTAAGGCATCTATTAAGATGGTCATATAACTTTAAAAAATGTATTCTGTGGATATGATGAATTATATTGACTGGTTTTTCCAATGTTGAACAAATCATACATTCCTGGAATGAACCTTATAGACATGATGCACTTCTCTTTAGATGTACTGCTAGCTAGATTCAGTTTGCTAATATTTTGTTGTTTTACAATTGCTTTCTAATGTAGTTATATCCTTGTAATACTGTAAATGAACAGCAAGTCCTATGCTTTTCAATATTAGCCTAATATTTCATCACAGGCCTAATAGCTACAGTTTAAAATATCAAAGAAAATAAACATTTTAAAAGCAGCTGTGACTCAATTTATCAGAAAATACTATATACACAAGACTATGTAATTTCTATGCTGTATTTATTACATACAAATCATAAAACTGTCATTTGTATGACTTAAAGTTGGCACCAGTGCTTATAAAATGGTATGCCAGTTGTCTCATACTTTATTGCAGGTCTCATTAAAACCAGATGTACACAGTAACCACAACTGCTAGAGACAAAAGAAGAAATCAGAAAACTTTCTAACACCATCCTTTTTCCTATGCATTTATGAGGATGCGCACCTTTCTTACTTTTGTTCAATCTTTTCCTAGGGACAATCACTAAACACAACAATTTTTTTTTTTTTGGCACCAAGAATCAAACAACAAATTTTTATCCTTTGCATGTTCCTCTGATTTTTTATAAAAAGCTATTAAAAAAAAGCACAAAAGTAAAAGTTCTACAGTTTCAAGAGTATACTTACTCTTCTATATTTCTAAAATGTATGGAACGTTATTATAGGTCTAACCTTAGTTGGTGTTTGTAAGGATCAATAAAGATTTATGCATAAAAGTGCTCTGAAAACTATGAATGCTGTTCAGTAATTCATAGGTCAGTTAAATACACATCTTATTTCAATCATCACTTCCTACTTTGCACTAATTTCTAAAAACCCACAGTGCCACACACATACTGGGTAGTCAAGTATTTCCTGGGTGAATAAATCAACTTGCATTTTTAAAGTAGTATTACTGGGTAATATTAGCTACATTGGTTACACTACTATAAGGTAATTCTTTGCTATAAGGAAATGAACTAGGTTCTCTTTATCAAAGCCTTGTACTTCTTGCATATCTTAGGTCAAACACACTGCCAGAAGGTACTTACTGAGCATTTTCTTTCTCAGGGATGCTATGCAATTACAGTATTTCTGAGAAGTATTCTGAGAAGACTTCATTTCCCATAGGTTGAGAATATTGCATGAAGTATTCTAATAATGAAACAGCCAAGGGCACAGAACTTTTTTCATTTTAAAATTCTTCTGAAATTTAATTTATAGACTAATCATTTGGCCACTTTTATTCCAAATACTAGGCTTTTTCAAAGATAAATGTAAAGTTTTGTGATAAATTAATTGGTCCTACCGGTATGTCATAGTCATGCAGATATAAATGCTCAATGATACCTTGTTTATTGTGAATGGGATGAAAGAGACCTAAAGATTCTTAATTTCATGCTGCACCATGTTTGATTCTCATAGCATAATAAGAACTTGGAGTAATTTAATGAAATAATTAAATTAATTTTAATTTAACGGAAGTAATTTTAATGGAATTTCATAAAAATTTGAGTTATTCTCAAAGTTATAATTATGTACCATTACTACACATCACTGACTCATCCATTCATTTCTTAATTTGTTCAAATATTTTACCAAGCATCTATACTATGTACAGGACATTATGCTTTACATTGGAGTTATAAAACAAAATCAGGTAAAATTAAATCTCTGTAATCTCTAAAAAGCTCTCATTACATTTTTACCAAATGTGAAGGGGATATTTTGGAGGGGGATATTTTGGCTACATGACACAAATGCAGTCTGCACTGAAGACAGGATCCTCAAAGACACATGCACATAATCATCCTTCAGAGTAGCCAAAACTGTGGCTCACGACCACCATCAGAAGAGATGTGGCATAACTACTGAAATATCTGAGACAAAGGAAAAGAAACTGATTTCAATTATATGCCCTAACTGCAATGCAAGCCCCAAGGGCAGATCTAAATTGACAGCATCCAAACTGGTTTCTTTAACAGCAGTCAGTGGTGTCTGGATGAGTACTGAGGCTTGGCACTTCGTGCCTTCCGACAGCTTAGAGCCTAGAGAGAAAGATTTACAAGATGATAACAGACTTGCAAGACATAAAGAGTGCAGACAGATGATATCTCTACGGGTAGTCTCCTGAATCAAATGGTCCTAAATGGGAGTCTAAGACTAGAATACTATTTTTATTCAGGTTTAGCCAAATTAGAAACAAATGGAAGGTTAATAACTATCAAACCTGAGTGCAAATAGTATACTTATATTGGTATATAATATATATGTATGACATGATACAGATAACTGAGAACATTATGGAAAACTTGTTATATTTGCTACAGAAAGATGAACTTCACTCAGACAGACTCCCCAAATGGTTAGGGAATGGGGAAGTTTGATAAAGCAAATAAATTTTAGTAAATATTATGACATAAACATCACAATTTTTTTTTTTTTGAGACAGGTCTCGCTGTGTAGTTCAGACTGGCCTTCAAATCACTATGCAGCGCAGGCTGGCCTCGAACTCACAGTAATCCTCCTTCCTCAGCCTCTCAAGTACTCAGAAATTCTTGACAGTCATCAAGAATTAGGAAATAACACATCATCAACTTTTATACCCTAATGGCCACTATCTTCTTTCCTGAATCAGGAGGCATTCAAGAGCTATAGTCTATCAATCCAAATATCACTTATTTCAAATAAATAATAATCTGTACTATAAAAAGCAGAGTTAGTATAGATTTTCCCAATAATAAACTGAAAGTTGATAGGTTTTCTCCAGCGTGGAGAGAGAAGTAAAGCAAAATATAAAATATGCCTTTATTGTGGGCGCCCGTAAGACCACAGTAGGGGAAAAAAAGGAGACACGGAACTTCTGAGGGCGTGTCGCGGGATCCTGGGTAAAATAGGCCCAGGTGGGAGGCGGGGATTAGGAGGCAGATCGCCTGACATGGCGGACCAGGAATGGGCAGGAGTGTGGGAAAGGGAAACAGGAAGTTAAGTAGGAAGTTGTAATTTGACTCAGGGGAAGAAGGGTGGCGCTTAGCATATGACGTTTAAAGGCCGTGCCATATTGGCTTTGACCTCTTGAGGTCAGCACCAGATTGACTTGGCGCCATAAGCACAAGTCATGACCATGAGTGCCATATTGGCTGGTTGCCATAGTGACTAGGCAGGAATTACAGTGAGGCGAAAAACCAAACAAAAGTGGCTTATATTTTTTAAAAAAGGTATGCCCTCTCCTAATAGTGTGGATTACTGAACATTAAAGCTCCATTTGGTAAATTATTCAAGCTAACGTAAACTCTAAATTTAGACATTTACAGTTGACACATCAAGTAACAGTGATTTGGATAGAAATAATAAAGCAGAAATCATACCCTTGAGTCTGAGAGACCGTATGTCAATACAAAATTATAGTCATAAAAACTAAGTAATCACTACACTACATATGAATACTCTTCTCAGCACATATTCTACTCATTTGTTTTTTAAGACAGGGTCTTAGTGTGTAGTTCAGGCTGGCACTGAACTCACTATGCAGCCCAGGCTGGCCTCGAGCTCATGGCAATCTTCCTGCCTCATCCTCCTGTGTACTGAGATTACAGGCATGAGCCACGATGCCTGACTGCTGAATTCTAAATAGTCGCTGCAACTGAAAATGCAGAACTAATCCAGACAATGGTCAGACTGTGTGATAACTTGAAAGTTATCATATAGAATACCTGATTATTTTATTACCTTGTTTAAAATGTAAAAACCACGGTATTTTCTCTACATTGTTGACATATGCAAAGGGACTAGTTGAGGGGGCCTCAACTTCCATGCATCTGGAAAATAGCACTTTTTATGATATTAAACTAGACTCAGTACACTAAGTCCTCAAGTCCTTGAAGAAGCTTTTAAATATGTAATTAGCCAGTCCCATTTTTAACTGTGTCACAGTAAAAAAAAGCGAACATCTGCTTGTTGAAATGGCACATTAATGCTATGTATGTGTGCTGAGGCTGTGCTTATGCAGGGTACTTTTGAGATTTTTTTATTTAGACACTACTTGTTCCATTTTAGAATTAATTGCTTTTAATTAACCTTGCCTTTTATAAAGCAAGGAGGTAGCTCTATTATCTATCTTTTAGGAATAACGGGAAACCTGGGAGCTGGCTCAACTGAATACTATCATAGCATCACTCCATAGCACATAATCAGCGTGTCTTTGACTAGGTCATCATTTTTCAAGACACAGTTGATAACTGTTTCCATCAGTATAACTGCTTGGGATGCTTCTAAAAATAGCAATTTCTGGGCCGTACATTTATATATTTATATAAGTAAACCTGGGCGTAAGGGGCAAGGATGAGAACCTGTGTTTGTAACAGGTATCCAAGTAATTTTTAAGGACACCAACCTGACGGCCACTGCATTAGGTCGCAGGTTTCACACATCCCTGAGCTGCCTTTTCCGGTCAGCTCTTCCCAGGACTCCTTTGTTTCTGGTAGAGATTTTCATCTTGCTCTTTTTTTTGGGAAACATTTGGATAGCCACCATCAAAATGTACACGGCAATTTATTTTCCTTTCAGAGACTCTTTCTCTTTCTTCTATCAGTTTCAATCTTGGTGTGTAGGGCTTGTGCAGAACTTATAACCCTGCCATGCCACATCTTAACCACAGATCATTATGTATTACAGACCGTGTTAAAGATTTACCAACTTTATGTTTCAAGGACAGGGTGCAAAATTCATACTCTAAAAATAGCCAATGAAGTAGTCCTTGTCACATGCTTACTTCTTACTCAGATGGGGTACCATTCATAAATTTCCCCAATAGTCTCTGCGCTTAATTTCATCAGGTAATTCATTAGGTTCTTGTGACTACTTTACCCACTAGTTACCAGATGAGGAAACTTGACCTTTATTTGATTACCCCTGCGGGGTAGGTTACTGCCAAGTTTACTTTTCTGTTGTTCTTGGCACAGTACCTTTACTTATCTAATTCCAAATAAAATGCTGCCCTCCAGAGGTCTGATGTGGCACAGGTTACAAGGGGGCTCTGCAAGGAGGCAATTTTGTCCCACTTCTTCTCAGAGAAAAACCAAGTGAAAACTGGCCTTGAGGGGAGTTGAAAGCATGTGGGCTTTGTTCCTTCAGTGATAGGTTTCATACTTGAGAGTAAAATGTAAAAAAAAAAAAAAAAAAATTACCATTCATGCAGGCACTTTTAAGATGGGAGGTAGTAGGGCTGTTAACGCCATGGCATAACCAGCTTACTCTAAGAATAACTAGAAAACTTTATCTATTGTGGTTAAACTTATCTTAATATTTAAACTTCATGAAGTACATACAATATATTACCTTCTTTTTCACATTTAGTTTTTCATTTTAAGGCCCATTTGAGACTAGATAGCTTCTGACAGTGGTTCTAAAGCTTTTACGTATCTTACAATTTATTGAGCACTGCAAAGAACTTTTGTTTATATGGCCATTTTCTCTCAATATTTATAATTTTAGAAAAGAAAACTAAAAAAATGTAAAAAGATCTGTTACTTTAATTAAAAATATATGTTACATCTTAAAAAATACCATTTTAAAGAAAACAGTATTTTCCTAAGAAAATTTTTAAAAAGCATAGGAAGAAGGGAAGAAAGCCAGGGGGACGGAGAGGCAGAGAGAGAGGAGTAGCCTTGTTTTGTATTTTTGCCACTCTAATGTCTGACTGTGTAAGAGAAATCTCAATTCTCATACCTTCTGTGGTAAATCTGTTTGGTGCTTAGGTTGATATACATTATCCAGTCTCACAGAAACATTTGGTTGGAAAAGTATGGACCTCAAAGGCTTCATGAAAAGGCTCAGGATCACACTTTGAAAGCCATGTAATTTATGGGCTGGTTCACACCATGTGGGATGTTTGGTCACGGGTCCTCCTTATTGGCATGAAAATTATTAAAAGCTGAAACATTAACTATGTGGAACCACACCATGGTCCTTGAGAGAAAAAAAACAATATAATGTAGGCAGAAGATAGGTCTTCTTTTCTTTTTTTTTTTTGTCTTTTTTCAGACAGGGTTTCGCTATGCAGTTCAGGCTGGCCTTCAGCTCACTTCGTAGCCCAGGCTGGCCTCAAACTCATAATGATCCTCCTGTGTCAGCTTCCTGAGTGCTGGGATTACATGCATGTGCCACTATGCCCAGCTTTTTCAGTATTCTTTTCTCTGTTGGTTCTTCTCTCCACATAAAGAACTAGACAACTTTATTTTTCCTTAAAAGAGAGGCAGGATTAAAAAGCTTTTTTGACTATTTCATTCTGGGCTGAGGAAAGCAGGCACAAATGAATATACAGTGACCTCTCCCCTACCATGGGAGTTACATTCCACAGACCCTGTGACAGGTGAAAATCCATGGAGTAGCGGCGTTATATTTATTTTATTTATGTATATATTTTAAGGCTTTACAAACCCTTCCCACACTCCTATAAACCTTTCCCACTCTCTTATGAACCTTTCCCAAACACTTATAAACACTTCATATGCTGTGAAACACTTTCTACACTCTTAAACCTACATAATTTTAACAACATGTAAAATTCTATATGGGTACTTGATGTGAAGTGGACAAAGAGAGATGCTGAACATATGGGCACAGTGCGGGAGAACAAACAGACCAGTCAGCACCCAGGATACAGAACACAGTGCTGTGGTTGGTCGCCTTCCATTCCATCAGCCAATAGTGTGCCATGTACAGTCTCAAGTTGGCAAACTTGCACAAGGTAGTGGCATACTGCATTGCCATTGTGTGTATGGTATTCATCCACTGATGAAATACATGCTGTATTTTATTTCTATTTAATATTCAATATGTTTTAATTAGCATTTTAAATATTTTTATATTTTTCTAAATTTTTAGGCAAAATAATTAAAATTGTGAATAATATATAAATACCTATATATCAACAAATCACACAACATAGCAAAAACTCTGCAATACAGAGAAGCCACAATAAGTGAACTGGGATATTGCGAGGAACAACTGTATTACTCACATAGATATTCTTGGAAAAGAGAATATACTGAGTAGCGGCAGAAAACTTGCACTGTTCAAACTCCTGGCTATACATCAAAATACTACAGATAAGTGGCTGTTGGGCTATCCTGTTTTTGCCAAGAGACTTCGGGAATCACTACAGTTGGCTAATGTCACTTTCTGGTCTCTAGGGAAGTAGGCTAGGGTGGGTCTCTGCACAGCAACAGTGTAGAGGCAGAAACTGGGCCCTGCCAAAACAGGGCTGCCTCTGGCTGTCTCCTGGGACTCTGAGGTTTGGCCTTTGGGAATGTCTACAGTTAGTGCCACTAAGTAAAACTCAGAGAGGGACTTCCGGTAAGATGGCGACCAGGTAAGCAGCGAGAAAGATCTCCCTGGAGGATTGCCAATGAGACAATGAAATACAGCAATAGAAGAAAGACAAGAAGGAGAGAAATTGGTGTCCTGGCGCCCCAGACCCAGGAAAGGGAAATTGAAACCCTCAGAAAGAGCAAACAAGAACTCTCTAGGAGAAAAAGCTCAAAGACCGTCATGGTACGCTCAGAGGAAGAGAAGGCGGAAGAGGAAGGAGCCACCGCTCCACACAAACCCCAAGCTCGCTCCCTCATTCCGGCACTCACAGCATCAGCCTCAGAGGCCCTTGCTCGTGGAAACATTCCAAATCGGCCAGAGATAGGCAAATTCCTGAGTAGACAGCATGGCCCCAGCCTCCTCCACTGGCCGCTTGAGCTGCACTGCACTCAGACCGGCCCCAGTCCTGCGCCGCCCCACGCACCTCAACTGCCATGGCTGCCCTCTCCTCACCCTCTGCTCAGTCCCTTAGTGCATCCATCCGCCCAGGGCTCCGTGGCACCTCCCACTTCGGACTCGAGTCCCGCCGAGCTCGCCACTGCTGCCGGGATCTGCAGCCCAGCGCCATGGAGCTGGCCTCGGGCAATGAGCGCCGCAGCCCCCCGGGCACCGCAGTCCTGCCTCCGAAGGTGGCGTGCTTCCTCAGCCATTGGCCCCAGCGCTGGCATTCTGAGCTCTCTGGTGCATGAACCAGAGGAGTGGCAGCCGCGGATCACTGAGAGCAGCCAGTTTAGCAATGGGCTGGAGGACCAAGGCTTGCTAGAAAGTAGCACTAGGCCGAAGTCTGATAAAGCCCAGAACTACAGAAAGAAGGCATTGTGCATGTCTTGATTCTCCACTGTCATCACACTGGCCCTTACCATGGCCAGAGGTAAGAAAAGTCCTGAGTTCTGGTCCCGAACGGGAGAGGAGAAAGCACAGCCCAGAAAGGAAAGAGCGGTGGTCAGAATGAATGGTCCAATCCAGTGTGAGGATAGGAGGTTACAAAGGCCATTGAAGCAGAATCCCCACTCTGCTGAAATCTTTCTAATCAGTGCCCTGAGGCAGGCAGGAGTCAAGGCAACCAGTGAGCAGCCCACCACACCCAGCTCTGTGCCAGCCCCGAGGATATGGCCTCAGATCTCTACACTGTGTGAGCAAATACCAGCAAAGAGTAGCAGAAAGCAATGGAAGCAACCTCAGGACCACAGTAATTCCCAGGGATCCAGTCAAAAAACAAAAGGGAACTGGAGCACAACAGAAAGAGTGAGCTGCAGACTGAGGCCGGCTACACGGCCCCATGCCCTTCTCACTCCAACACCAAGCAGGAAGCATGAGCTGAGTTACCAGGCTTCAACTCCCACCTTGAACTCCCTCTCTGAGCACCGTGAGCCATGGTGGCCTGAGCAGGCACCATGTGATCCTGACAACAATGGGCTGAGTCAACGGGCTTCAGGACTCACCCTAAACCACTAATATAAGCACCAAGAGAGACTCCAGACTGCTTGCATATATGAAAAACATATGAACCCATAGCGTCAAACTACGTGAAAAGCAGCAGTCCTGGAGCCTGACAGATAACAACATACTCTACACAGCAGACAAGAAAAAATCCTCCAATTCTTTCCGAGAACTAATAACTAAACTTAATACACACCATGATCTACCATGGTGAGCACAAGTGGAGGAGATCTCATGCCACTTGTGCCCAGTATTGTAAGTGCACCCAATGCCCAACAAGATTGAGTGGTGGGATGAGGTTAACACATGGAACTAGGGTGTAGACCTGCCTCTAGCTGGGAGGGGTTAGTCTCCAAAGACACTAATGGCCTATGAGGGGATACCAGGCACTTTGGTGGGCAGGTTGGAGGCCTGAGGGGGGAGGGGCCTCCCTTCGGGTTGCATGAGAGCCCTGAGGACCTAGACTGGCCTCCCACAGAGTGGTGTTGGGACAGAGGCCAGAAGTCTGGACTTGGATCGGCTGGGGAGGGCCCCCACCCCCACGGCATGTCCAGAGCTCCGAATGGCCCCTGGGGTGTGCCAGGCACTCCGCCCTACCCCCCCAACTCCACTCAGCCCCTGGGGCATGCCAGGCACTCCACCTAGCCCCCAGGGCATGCCAGGAGCTCCACTTGGCTTCCGGGGTGTGCCAGGTGCTATGCCCGGCCCCCAGGGTGTGACAGTTGCTCTGCCCCACTCCTGGAGCTCCACCCGGCCTCCAGGGCATGCCAGGAGCTCCACTCCGGCTCCAGGGTGTGCCAGGCACTCCCCCTGCACAGCCCCACTAGACCCCTGGGGTGTGCCAGGTGCTCTGTCCAGACCCCAGGGCATGCCTGGAGCTCCACTCAGCCCCTAGGGCATGCCAGGTGCTTCGCCTGGCCCCCAGCATGTGCCAGGCGCTCTGCTCCACCCCCAGAACTCCACTCGCCCCCAGGGGTGTGCCAGACGCTCCACCCAGTCACTGGGGTGTGCCAGGCATTTTGCCTGGCCCCCAGGAAGGCTCTGAAGACCAGCCTGAGCCTAAAGACACGGTTGCATTGACAAGAGTCTGGTGGTTCACTGTGTAACCCTGCCTACCCGACTGGACACTCGATAGCTGTGAGGGATTGCCAAAGCGTGCTTCTCCACTTACTGCCATAGCAATTTGTGTACACCCATGTAATATACTACGTATTTAAAAGCAGCCAAGTCTCTGCCCAAAGTAAGAGCATGAGGGAGTAAATAAACCAAAAGTGCAGTTATTACCAGTGGGAAGACCACTGACAGGGTGGTAGAACAACGGTGATGAAGTGGAGAAAACTGATTAATTGAATGAGCCATCATCTATATAACAGAAATAAAGATGATGATAACATTATGTAATACAACATCCAGTGGTAACTCCCTACTATTTTCTCTGTAATTTGGTATTTCCTTTATTGTTTTTGTGTTAACAAATGCAAAGACAACACTATGTAATACAGCATTCAGTGATGGTTCCCTACTGTCTCCTCTGTAATTCGTATAGCCTTCATTGATTTTGTTATAACAAATATGAAGATAACTATGTTATACAGCATCCAGTGCCAATTCCCTGCTATCTTCTCTATAACTTGGTATTTTCTGTATTGTTTCTGTGTTATTCTGGGTTCTTTTGTCTTAAAATTAAAAACAAAAAAACAAAAACAAACAAAAAAACCCTCAGACTCAAACAACAATAAAACTCATGCACTAGAAAAACTGCCAGACAGACTGACAAACTTTCCACTGAATACATTGAATACTCAGCCTCATTTTATTACAAACTGGCCCCTTAAACCTATCCCCAGAGCTAAGAAGGCACTGGCACGAAGGGAGGATGGCAGAGCTTTTGCTGCTATGCTTCACTTTCTAAAGAACCATATTAGCTGGGGGCTCAGTGTGGACGTACCAGCTGCAGGAAGAAAAATCCAGGGTGATGCACTGGGAGGGATCTGCAGGATCCATGGTACCCGAGTACAGTCATGCACCACTTAACAATGGGGATGCATTCTGAGAAATGTGTTGTTAGGTACTTTGTCATTCATTTGAGACCATGACAGGATGTACTTACACAAAGCAGGAAGTCCATGACTTCCCTAGGTGATTCGATCTTAAGGGACCAACACTCTGTATGTGGTTGATCCACTACTGACCACTTGGGATCCAGTACCCACCTCGTTGAAATGGACATCCTGCATTCCCACGTCTTCCATCATGGAGGCCTCCTCATCGATGTTGGGGGTAATCACCCTGAAGGCTGTGCATCCCTGTCTAAACATGCCTGGGAATTGAGAAAGCAGAGGAAAGAGTTGCTAACCTGAATGTGGCCAAACCTCAAGAGCTTTTCTGGCACATGTGTCTCTGTGCTGAATGACATAACTTAGTTTGATACCTGTTATGTGTCAGGCCAGTGACCATACAGGTGGCTGGGAAGCACCACATGCTTTCTTCATTTGCTTGCTCACATTAAATATTCACCCCCTTCACTTTCTCAATCTTTTTTCATTTCCTCCTCACCTTAATCAAGTGTGTTTAGCCTTTAAGTAAGCTACATGAACCGAGAAAGTTATTAAATCAAATTAATGATAAAATAATAAGTAAATAAAAAAATGATTTGGTATTATGACCCCTGCTCAAATACTAAGGAAATTAAAGCAGCCAGAGGCAAAGGAAGGGATGTGTGTGATTGAAAAACAACTCTGCTTCCTTCAAGCAGTTGGTCATCTCTCCAATCAGGCTGGGGGTAAGCCATAACTTAAGAGCAGTGAAAGAGAACTTTTCAGAGCTTTCAATGATGCAAAGAGCCCCCTGTAGCACGTGTGCCGCACATTTACCATTACTGACTTAGGAGCTTTCCTTTCTGCCTGCAGCCATCTGTAGCACTGAGATGGAACGCGACTGCCGCAGCTATGAGCTGAGGGGCTGTCTTAGTTGGATGCTACACCAGCCACTTGGGGGTAAGGAGAGGCCTTTCTCTCCAGGAAAAAGAGAACACGAATACTTCCAGGGCCTACGTATCTGATCCTTTAGGGGAAAAGGTTAAGAGTCTGAAATCAGGATGAAGTCTCTGAGCAACAGCAATTCACTGGGAGCCTTTCCTCACTTTGGACTCACTGGTGAACAGGCTCAAGTCAGTTGAACAATTTCAGCAGTGAAAAATGCTCAAGGGAAAATGAAATGTTCTGTTGCTCTATTGTGAGATGCCTGCTCATAATAAAACAAGTCAAAACTGGAACTGAGGCTTCCCATATTTTAGCAAAAAAGAAGAACATAGAGTATTTTGAGATCAAGAATTGAAAACCTAAAGTCAGAGATTCTTCTGCTGCACATCAGACCAGTTTTCCAGCCACTCCCAGGGCATCTAGTACCTCCACCATGGTTTTAGTGTAGCACTGCTTTGACTTGGTTATATGAAACCAAAGGGTCCCCAGTGAAAAACATTAATCTACACAAAATAAAGTTATGAAAGCAAACCACCATGCCTGGGCTACAAGTACACTTAAATATATAACTCTACTGCAATAGAGCAACAAAAATGGTGGCCAAAGTGCTTTCCTCTGTTGCCCAAAAGAACAGATTGGCAGCAACCTAGAGTCCAGGAAAAGAAAGGAAGGAAAGTCTGTCCATGCAGAATTGAAAGAGAAAATTCCCACACCATTGACTGGCACATGAACAGAGTGGTAGGGGACCTTTGGAGACTGGGCAATCCTTGGGCTCACCTCCCCGGCTCCTCCTCTGGCAGGTGCTATGGCTGTAGGGGAAGCGGAGTGGCTCCCGCTGGAGTGCTAGTTCTGCTTCTAAACATGAGGAAATGTATTACCCGATAAAATGCCTCAATAGGACACACTACGTGAACAAGGAACCCTTCTTTAATTTCATTCTCTTTTAGCCTTAGTTGTATAACAAACCCAGACTCCTTTAAATTTCACTCTAAGTAGCCAACTCTACTAGAGATAAACATTTCATGATCTCAGCATCTGTGACTTTAAATACTCCCATTTTGAAAATACTGTATACCTCATCAGCTTGGACCCGGTGCTGCTGTTCTCCAGAATTACACATGCAGACTACCAGTTTTGCTGAGAATCTCAGAATTCCAAAATTAAAGGCCATCCTTGGAGCTATGCTGATTTTGAAATGGGAATAAGCAACTAGTGTTTAACTAGAAGGAACCCATGAATGAATTAATGGCTTGCTATGCCAGGCACAAATGTGTAATACACAAATGAAGCATCGCTTGTCCCTCATCATTTGTCCCTTCTCCTACCCTGAGAACAGAACTGCCAAGTGGACCGTGTTCCAGAAAATCTGTCTGATAATTTCCTGTTACAAACATCTTTTGATTGAGAAAAACTAGTTCCAGTGGGAACTACCTTGAGGGGAAATAAAATCTTTTCAGTATGGATTGGCTAGTCAAGGCCATCATATGCAAAGCTTGTTAACTAATTTTTATAAAATAGAGTCATTAGGAAGAGGTTATATGACAACATCTACATTTCTTTTCCCTATTGGCATTTCTACTGTGCAACCACGTCAAGCAAACATCACGTAAGGGAATAAAACAAAATATGCTTTACACATATACAAGCCCCCACCTCAAATCTGTCTGAATGGCTCTCACTTGCCTTTGTTACAGTTTTATATTCTTTTTACAACACACAGAGCTCATTCCTTACCCTTCCGTGTGAGATATTCTGCCACCAAAGCTGTTACGTGGACATAGCACATTGCTGCCTAAAATAAAAGATGTGTCAGAATTATAATTAATAATAGCATGTCTAATAAAGATACATTATTACATCTTAAGGCATCAAGTACTGCTTCTAATAGCTAATGTCTTACCTTTGCAAAAAAGTGGAACCCCCTTACATAAGCTGAAATTTTTAAATAAATTAGGAATTGGGACAAATGGTAATAAAATCACTAAGCTTTTTTCTTTTGCATCTAGAATCATTACATTTTAATGTAAAAGAAAAACAGTATTTTTTCTTAGTACTGTACACCCATATTTTCTGCATCACTTCTCTTAAAGCAAAAGAGAGGACTATTTGAAGAAAGGGTTTGCTTGGGGAAAAAAAAGCAAAACTATTTTTCTTCTAAGACTCTGAGAGAATGGTTCAAATTGCCGGTGCTGATACATGCTTTTTCTTAATTTAAAAGAAGGTAAAGCTCTCAGTTTCCCCAAATACATAATTCTAAATAACAACTAGTTCATTACCTCAAAAAAGAAAGGAAAAACAAAAAACAATTATTTTCACAAAAGTTGCTCTGTTACAAAAATCAAGGACAGCTGCTGGAAGCAAAACCACAGAAGACCCTGATGAAGGCCCTGTCTGCATCAGCCAGCTGGCTGCTGTCACATGATGCCCTGGTCTTGCCAATACATATCTGCAGAAGCCACTTGACATGCACATGTAGAGAAACATAAGCAGTGCAGCAGGCTGTCTGGTCTCTGGTCTGGGTCTTATATGAGTGCATAGGAAGAAGGCTATCGGAGTCAGAGCCATTACACTGTCCAATCTGAGAGGTAGAGCTCACATCAGACATGGTTTACTCTATCTTACACTACACAGCAAGAGTATGCACAGAGTAGGTGTGCAAATGTGTGACAGTTTACTGAGCAAGTGCACACAACCAGATAGGGAGACTACTATAAGAATACTTGTGAATTATTTGTATTAGTCCCTCGTTTACAGTGTATTGAGTTAGAAAGTATATCCTCTCCTGCCCAAATTTATGACCTTGTTGAATCTCAGAATGTGGTCTGAATCTCAGAATGTGGTGTTATTTGTACAATTAGTTTAGATGAAGTAATACTGGTATCAAACAGAACCTCAATTCAGTGTAACTGTGTTATAAAAGAGGCACAGGAATGTGTCTCATGAGGGAGATGCCACATCATGGTGATGGCAAATCTTTTAGAGCTTTCAATGATAACTGTTATGGTTTGTATCTAGATGGCCCCACAAAGCCCCATGCAGTCATGGGGGTGGATTTCTACAGTTTATGATTGACTCATGGTCCAATGCTGGGATTACTGGTGTGAAGGCTACACCCATCCTAGGGTGAGCAGCCTGCATACAATATAAAGAAAGAGGCTTGCTCTCTGCCGCTCCTTCCTTTTTGCTCTTGTTGCCTTTGCTATCTTCCTCTGCCATCAACTGTTGCCCTCTGACATGTGCCACTTTGTCTTGGAGCCAGCTAAGTACAGACTGAAACTTCCACGAACTGTGAGCTAAATAAACCTTTTCTTTCTTAATTTTGGGCTTTGGGTAGTTTGTCTCAGCAATGAGAAAAAAGTAACGGAGTTAGTAACAATCAGCCCACTGTGGCATGCATGCCATAGGTTTGTTACCACTGCCATAGGACAATGGAGGAGAAGTACAGTGATATGTGTCTACCGGTCAGTGAGCAGCAAGGAATGTCAGCGACTGGGAGATGGACAAGCCACAGGTTCTCCTCTAGAACATTTAGAGAAAGCAGGCCCTACAGACACTGTGAGATTGGACTTTTGGCTTCCAGAACTGTGAAAAAATAAATTTTTGCTGTTTTAGGCTACCAGTTTGTAATACTTTGTTATATGGCAGCCACAGGAAGCTATAAACAGAGAAACAACTAAAGCTCAGTGAGCTACTTTTTCCTTTTTATAAGAGGCCTGGCCTGGTTCACACAAATCACAATTTTTACATTCTGAGAATGATGGAAACATTATCATCACTACTAATTTCTTTTTATCTGGCTAATATGTAGTTTACGTTATGGTATAACAAAATTGTGATGCTGTATGTGCCTTTTAGCACAATGGAATAAGCAATCTGTAAAAACAGTTATATCAAATTTGCAGACACAAAAGGTAATCTTATTAATTGAAACCATTATTGAAATTTCAAAGTCAAGGCATGTTTGCTTTAATAATACTCTTCATCATCCCCATAGAACTCATTAACAAACTCTGAAAAGTATTCTCATGGGAATGCAGAACCTCTGTGTACTCTGCTGCTATTTGCCATTTCACTAATGATTTCATGAAGATCCTGAGGAGTTAAGAAAATTGGCTCAAGTTAGGAAATGTCAGCTCCTGGATTAAGAGCCTGTTTCCAACTCCAGCTGTGCTATCAATATCCTCAAACAGGTCACCTCTCAGGAGGAAAATTCACATGTTCACTGCATTGACACCAGAAAAAAGTGATGCCCTATCACTACCTTAATAACAGGAGCCATTTTTATCATAAGTAGTTGCATTTCAGGACTATAAAGGAGCTTTAATGCAGAGTATGTAGATTTTTAAGGGCTTTCATACAATGCTCTTTTGTGCTGGAGAAATTGCCTTATAATTTTCATTATCAAAATGCTCAGGTGGGCTGGAGGTACAGCTCAGTGGGCTAAGTGCTTGCCGCTGAGCACTAGGGCCCTGAGTTCGATCCCCGGTCCCGGAAAAAAAAAAAAAAAAAAAAAAAGCTCAGGTAACTAAGATGTTACCCTGAGCTTTTAAATAACAGGACAGTTTTCCTCAGAATTGGCTTCTTTGAATGAACAAGGTATAACTGATTTTCCAAAAACCAAGATCCAGAAGCTGGTAGGGCTCCCTACCTCTGAGAGATCCCCATTTTTGACATGGATCCTGGCCATACTGTCAAGCCACGTCTTCCTGAGCTCAGGGGTGCTGGCATAGGACTTGGCCAGGCTGTACTGGAGGTCCACTAGCATCTCTGGGTCATTCTCATGTTCCTTCATCTGGGCTGTGGCCATCAGGACTGTGCGGATCCTCTTGGTCAAGTCTTTCACTTCTGATGAGAAGCTGGTGTGCTAAATTGAACAGAAGAGAAGGAAAGACTCATAGCCTTCATTCACTTTCTGCTGACCACATGCACATCAGATAATGATACAGATTCTTGGGGGTGAAAGCTAAAAGGGGGTTAGGCTGCCTACCTTGATGAGCCGGTCACTGTTGGCACAGTTGTTGATGATGGACAAGGACTGCTGGAATCTGGTTCCACCAATACCAACAACATCTGCAATCAGCTGGCTGACAGAAATGATGACCTTAAGGAGACATACGAACTAATCAATTCACTTTCAGATGATCACCCAGGCTCTGTTTCTGTCTTCAGTTAGGGTATGCAAGAGGCCAGGATAAAGCTCAGAGTTTGAGGTAGGGTTCACTGTAGGGTGGGAAACAATGTCTGACTCTTTTTTTTCTCACTTTCTAAAATGGCCCTTAAAGCTCATACGTTTGGAAGGTGATTATGGGGTGACTTGGAGCCAGCTAAGTTCAAATTGAAACCTCCACAAACTGAGCTAAATAAACCTTTCCTTCCTTAATTTTGGGCTTCGGGCAGTGTGGCCTGGCTGGAAGAGGCAGGCTACGGTGGCTGTAACCTGGAAGGGTGTACCCACTCTCAGCTCCTCCTTTCACTTTGCTTCCTGGCGGCCATGCCTTGAGTAGCTTTCCTCTCTCCAGGGCTTTCCACCATGCTGCTGAATGTGCAATGAATGAAACTTCTAAAAGGTGTATCAAATCAACCTCTCCATCTTTAAGTTACAAATGTCAAATATTTTGTCTCCATAATGAAGAAAGTGACCAAGACCTATGTAATGAGGAACCTACCTGTTTCTGAACCTATGACTAGCACCTCCCCGACCCATGTGCTTATGTTCAAATGTGGAGACCATGCTTACTTCTTCCTTTTCTTTTACCACAGCAAGCCACCACTGATCAGATCACTAAGCTTAACCCCCTCTCCCTTCCACTATTACCATCCCTCCTCCAGCCGCTCCAACAGTATCCTCTCTGTCCTAGATTTGATAATGGTCTCCCTAGCTGAGGTCCAGACTCCTAGGATCTATTCTTACCACTGGAGTCCAAGATGCTCTTTCAAATACATAAAGATTTGGATACCTAACAGTCTGTTCTCCTTAACTTGTTGTCGCCAATATTCTGAACTCCATACTAAGCAACCAGTCCCTAGCTGGGTAATTCCTATGGTGCACCCATGGCCTGCTACTCTTCAACTGCTATCCCCTATCCATCTTCATGTCCTCTAGAAAGCCACGTCTGCTCCCCAGCCAGATGTTCCTCCTGATGAACTCAAGTTACTGCAGGGAAGTGCTAGCCACACTATACTACAAGGGCTATGGGTTTGTGTGGGACAGATTGTATGCTCGACAGGGGAAGGAGAGGGTTCTGTTCTGTTCAGGGCTGTGCCATCAATCTTAGCATGCTGTTTGTGACATGAAATAAAGAATAAATGCAGAGATGGAGAAAGACATACTATTATGCATTCAATGATAGTGTCTACAAAAATACTTAAGACTTGTCATTATCTCAAGGTCTCAGAGCAGAGATGGAAATGGCTTGTGGGAAGTGTTTGGAAAGGTTCAGAGATGTTGCCTGAAAGAGGAGAGCTGGAACGCCTTCAGCTCTTCTGCAGGGAGATTCTGGGCAGAGCTTAGAAGACCAGAAGGCTGCCAGAAATCCTGCTGATAAAGACCAGGTTCCAGAGGTTTCTGCTGGGAAGAAGGACTGCACTGGTTGTTGGACTCTAGATGTGTGTATGGCTTGTCAGAAATTTTGTCTGCAGTTTGCTTGTGTCCAGAGACTCTGCCTGAGACTGAGATTAAGGGTGGTAGACTAATTAATCCGGCAAAAGAAATTTCAAGGCAGTTAAATGTTGAGGTGGTGGCTTGGCTATTGGGGGTTTTCAGCCAGATTTATATTGACAATCAAGAGCAAAGAGCCCAGCAGGATGATTTACAATGTTTTGAGTTTGGCCAGAAAGGAAGCTCGGGTAAAGCTGTGGACTGCAAAGATAAAAGGCTGAGGAGACCTCCATTGCCCAGAAGGAACAAGAGAACAGAAAAGATGGCCTGAGGGCATCACAAGCAGCAGCAAGTCTCCACCCCTTGCAGCCTCAAAACTACAAAGGTGAAAGATTCTGCTTTGAGGAGAAAGCCGCAGAACACCATGTTCCAGAATGGCCACAGCAGTGGCCGCACCACGTTCCACACCAGGTTCCACTATTGCGGCAGCATAGAGGATTTGTTCCACAGAATTAGATTCAGAGTACCCAGTGATCCAGGCACTCGACCACTATGACCATGAGAGAGGAAAGCTTGGCTATTGCTCCAGGTGGCAGCAGACCTTGGCATCATCCACATGGCACTGGTTTTAGGCGCATGAGGAATGCAAGAGCTCTGAGGTTAAAAAAGGTTTCCACCTCAATTTCAGAAGGCTTGGGAGGCCAGGCAGTGTGCCCCTGTGAGGGCAGTGGGTAAAGCTGTGAGTGTGAAGCAAAAGGTGCACTGGAGACCTCAGAAGTTTGGAAAAGCCAGGACGATGGGCTGTCTAAAGAAAGCTGCAAGGAGGGAGAAAAGCAGGCCTAAGAGAGAAGTGACGGGAGCTGTAACCAAAAGTGCCATAGGAGTAGACTCACGCAAGCCCTTCGGAGCTCACAATTTACCACAGATATCTTCAGATGTTGAATGTGAAGCTACCTACAGGATTTATTGTTTGCCCTGCTAGATGTTGGACTTTGTTTGGTCCCAATGCTTTGTACCCTCCTATTTGTACCTTTTGGAATTGTAATGTTTATCTTGTGCCATTGAATGTTGGAAGTATTTAACTTTCCATTTGTACAGGAGCTCACAGCAACGAGTTTGCCTTAAATCTCAGAGGAGACCTAGAACTTGGACTCTTTAGCAATGCTGAAACTGTTGGGACTTTGGCAACTCTTAGAGATGGACTAAAATGTCTTTTGCATGTACAAGGGATATACGTGAGTCTTTCAGGGGGCCGGGGTAGAATGGTATGATTTGTGTCTGGATGTCCCCCCAAGGCCTAATGCAGTCATGGGGTGGGCTTCTGAAGTTTTTCATTGATTCATGGCCTAATGCTGGGATCATGGGTGTGAGTACTACACTTGCCCTGGGGTAGACAGTTTGCATACAATATAAGGGAGGGGAAAAAGGCTTGCTCTTCCCTCTGCCACTGCTCCCTTTTGATCTTGTTGCTTTTTGCTGTTTTCCACCACCATCAACGTTTGCCCTCTGCCACGTGCCACTCTGCCTTGGAGCCAGCCAAGTATGGACTAAAACCTCCACAAACTGTAAGCTAAATAAACCTTTCCTTCCTTAATTCTGGGCATCAGGTATTTTGTCTCTGCAATGAGAGAAAAGTAACAAAGATAACTAGGTCTCAGGGCAGAGAAATTAGGATGTTTTATCCCTGAAGAGATAGCAGATGTGTTTGTAAATATAAGACAGAAAGAAACACTTTGGGTTTTTTGTTTCTTACCTAACATGTTTACTATGAAGTGCCCTCACATAGGTTCTAATAAAGTAATACCTCAGTTCGCAAAGGCTTCTGTTTGCCAACAATTTGGTTCACAAACAAAAGCATTCAGCAAAATTTTGCTTTCATTTGCAAACTCCACACGGGGTGACCAACATGACCATGGTCATCTACCCCACACAAACAAACACAGACATCTTCCCCAGAATTGTAAAACAAATTAAGCTTGTAAACTGAGGTGTCACTGTACCTCTTGAGTAAATAGAATTTCAGTTAGTTCAGGTTGATACGGTAATAGAATTTCGGTTAGTTCAAGTTGGCTCAGTATTTAAATGTCACATTACCAATGGAAACACATCCTGGGTCAGCATTTTATGGTATGGGGCATGAAACAAACTAAGCCAGGAAAAGGGATTTCCTGATTTTCTCCCTTGAGGTTGACACTGCAGGTAAACTGGTAAACATGACAAAGTTTTTTATTTT
This sequence comes from Dinomys branickii, assembly GCA_004027595.1. Taxonomy (NCBI): domain Eukaryota; kingdom Metazoa; phylum Chordata; class Mammalia; order Rodentia; family Dinomyidae; genus Dinomys; species Dinomys branickii. Next base: position 6,348 of record PVLD010005895.1, on the reverse strand, counting down.
TTCCTAAAAAAAGATTGCACTGGGGGTAACTTTGTGCTAGAAAACTAAATCACACGCACTTGCAAGTGTGTCCGGACAAAGGACTTCTTCCCCGTGTAGTCGAAGTTGTTCCTCATCAGGAAGTAGAGCAGCTGGGAGGCTTCTGTTCGGATGGAACTCAGCTTGGAGTTACAGCACTTGAGAATCTCATAGCACAGAGCAGCACACATATCTGCCCTCCCTTCATAGAATGTTGAGGGAAACTGGATGGCACACAAGGAAGAGGCACAGCACAGCAAAGTTAGTGCTTGGTGATGCTCCCTTCAACTCCAAGCAGGAGGAAAGAGGTGACGACCAGGAGCTATGACCATCATTGCCAAAACAACTTACCTTATAAATCAATGACCGTAAGGCAGTAAAGACATTTTTTAAAGCTGTTTCAGACTGATGTTTTTGAAGAAAACACAGGTAGACATCAAAAACTTTTTTCATGAGAGGATTGTGTCCATGGTCAGCCAAGAGCTGGTTCTTAAAACACACATCAACAGCATTATTAGTGAGATAAACCTGGCATTTCTAAGAGGTTTGATACAGTTTTGAAGCTCAAGGACTACATTTTCCAAGTATTAAAACAATCTATAATGCAAACAAACTCTGCTATTAAGTCCCATTGGAAAACACATAATGCTCTTAAAGAACAAAGAGTCCACCAAAAAAAAAAAAAATCCCTTCAGGAAAAGAAAAATAATATCATGTTTTTTCAACAGATGGTATTACTCTTGGGGACTCTAGAGAATGTTGTGCATCACAGAAAACCCATCATACTTCCAGGCATTAGAGGAGAAATTGAAAATGCATGTGCAACAATCTCAATGACTAAGGTTACCCAAGCAGCAGTTTGCCATAATAATGTTTAAAAGCAAACAGCCACTACTTTGAGCACCTCTTGTAATTGTGGAGGCCAAATGTAACTTGTACTACTCTCATGATGTCTCAATAAATTTAGTATTAAAACATTTATACAAGTTTTTCTTTTCCTGAACTGTGCATACATTTTTTTTGGTCAGACTTTGTATGTATCAACAAACTTGTGCTTTGGGGATAAACTTTCTAGCGAACTTCAATATAGTGCATAAGGCCATTGTAGTTTAGTACTGATTTGGCTTCTATTATTTTTACTGTGCATTGGGAAGTGATAGGGATGATGTTTGTGACACCTTTAATTCCAGCAGAGGAGCGCTGTTATGGGTGTTAATACATGTGAAAAATACTGAAAGAATATGAAGCAAGCCCTCGAAAAGTGAGGCTCCCTCTTAGGCTTCTCAGGCATTTTGAGCCATGGGTAATCAGGTCGGTAACGTTCTGGTCAGGTCTCACTTATGTACATGGATTTGTGCAGGTAAACTGGGCTTCAACATTAACATCTGTAAAACAGTGACTTTAAAACTGACCTTCCACAGGTACTATAAAGAATAAAAGTGTCTGACATGTATTTTGGTCTAGCTAAGTAGGAGGTAGCTGATAGGACTTTAATATTTCATGGATTTTATCGAACAAAATTGCCTTCAATCAGTTTTAGAATTGCCTTAATTGCCTTCAGTCATTTTTAAAATATCCTCATTTCAGCAGAAAATCTGTATGAATTCACCACTCTGGAAGCCTAGTTAGCTCAAACTCCCCTCGGGCCAAATCTACATGAAGTCCGCAGGTACAGCCCAGCAAGAAGCCAGCATGCAGCTTCATGTCCAAACATGCATGGACACTAAGGAGTATGACCTTCAAATATGACAAGTCTACCTAAAAAGGATGTGTGTTTGGGAAAGATACATGCACACATTTTACACAAGAAGGCAAAAGTGATTGTAAAAAATGTCACGAGACTGGTATCTCAAAGTAATCTTACAAGCCAAATAAACAGAGATAACATTAAGTAAGTTTTCTACATAGCAAGTTATGGTTGGAGTCATAGTTTCAGGAAAACAAGGGTCAGCTTATCAATGGAAAGAAATTCTAACTCAAATCTGACTCAATTTTGTTTTCTTTTGTAGTCTTGGTTAAGTTTAGTTATCTCATAGCTGGCACAATACTTGGAATTCACAGTGATTTTTGGGGGTGTGGGTGGGTACTAGGAATCGAACTCAGGACCTCATGCTTGCCAGACAGGTGCCACAGATATTTCATGATTTGTATCATGAAATACTGAGGTGTATTAAATTATATCGTGAAAGAGGAACAATTTAAGGTCCAGAAACTGTGCCACAGTAACTAACTAAATGAATAATTCTCTGCTCTTAGCAGCTGTTTACTCCTACCCCCCTGCTGGCGCCCAAATGCTGATTCCAGTGCTCAGGCAATTGCGTTAGGTGCTTTTCCTTGAATACCATTTTTCCTAGGAGCTACAGTTTAGGAGCCTTGGTTTTTACAATCCATTTACTTTTCTAATTATGGCTGGTGAATCTGAAAGTAAGATTTCATTTTTTCAGCACTGTTTGCTGAAATTATCCAGAAGAGAGTTCTTTGAAAAACTGCAAAGACCCTGAGACGTGCTCTTTGAATTGGTCCCTGCCTCCAAGTTCTTCTCACTCAAGGCAGTTTCTCCTGCCTCTCCTTTCTCAAGGCTTTTGCTTTTCATTTTCAGGGTTTGATGTTCCCGATGTGCTCTGATCTCAAGAGGTAAAAATGAAATTAACATGCATTTACACTAAGATGTAAAATGCCTCATTTAAGTGTAAAGACTCTTCAACCTAGACACATCCACTACCAGCCAAATTCTTTATTTTCCAATAAATCTTCTCCCTCTTCTCTGCCTCTCTGTTGCTTTCTCACTGATTAGAAAGTAATACAAATGCACACTAAATGCAAAAAAATCTTTACACATGTAGAAAGGCCTACATAGGAGAAAAACAAAAAACCCCGTTAACTTCTCAGAAATTTTATTACTCAGAAATAATTGAGGGTAGTGAATTTTCACCTGGGAAATTAAATGAGATCAGAATAATATGATGCATGACCTATTTCTAGCAATAAAGTGGAGTCTAATCCCCCAGGAATTATTGATGATAGGCTCAGGTCAAATTGTTGAAACACTCTATGCAGTCCTTAATTCAGGAAGTGGGCCTTGCAGAGAATGAATGCTCAGTACTACTAATTCCTAAAGCCCAAGAACACAATGTCAACCTTAAAACCTTGGGTGTCAAAATGAGATGTGTGCAGCACAGTTATTTAAGACAGCTAAATCTTTCCAAGGCAAATGACATTTATTTTTACTTAAGATATTGGTTGTAAAATAAGTTTTAAGAGATTAAGTTTGGAGAAGAGTGGCCTCAGTGGCAGAGGCTGTCTGGTAACTCTGATGGCCCTCATCTCATGCAGCTTTGCAGATGAGACTGGTCATGTGATGGATCACAAATCGCCCAGCAAGACCCCAGGTACCACTTGCACCTCACTGTCTTTTTTAGTCCTTATTGCTCCTTATGGTTTTTCTCCACTGGGCTGGGGATATAGCTCAGTGGAATAAGCGCTTGCCTAGCAAGCGCAGGGTCCTGAGTTCGATTCCCAGTACCGAAAAAAAAAAAAAAGAATAGTTTTTCTCCATTAGCACTCATGGCATACTTTAAATCAAGAAAAGGCACTAAATGGAACTGCTAAACATATGTGCATTTTCAGGTTAAATCTCTGAGCACATTAAAACATAAAATATTTGATGGTCCATGGTAGAAACTGTGCTCATAGACATTGTAAGATAGCTCCAGAATAAGCATATTTTTCTGTAAAGATCTATTTATAAAATTCATCCTTTTAGGCATCAAATAAAATAACATATGTGTAAGTACCAGCGAGAACATTTCAATACTTTGAACATTTCAATTCTCTCACCCACTCCTATCCCCATATGCATACAAACACGCACTTCTGGTGGAGAACAAGACCTTTGGGACAGACCAGTTGTGTAATACCTTGCACAAATTTCCTAACCTGTCTCAGACTCAATTTCCACACTTGTAAAGTGGGGCATAATGAAATCAACTAAGCAGGTTTGTTGTGAAGACTAATGCCTGTGGTGCAGAAGGCACTCAATGAACAGTAGAAAATTAATGGTATAATAACAAGCAGAATTCAGGGCTTGAATCTTTTCAAACATTTCATCCTAAGCAACTGACCTCTGGTTGTCTCCAGCAACTTACTGATGTGGTCAATTAAGACAGTCAGTATGACAAGGCTCCATCTGTGGAAGATGATTTTCTTGCACAGAACTGTATCAGCTAACTCAAGGTTGTCATCTCTCTGAGGTGCTCTGATGCCTCTACTGAGTAAATATGTGCAGAGGATGATGCGACAGGCCTTACACACCTCTCAGCCCAACATTTAGGAATGCTGCGCACTGTACCATACACCTCCCTTTTTTCCCACTTCTGAGAAGGGCACTGAGCTTTCAACAGCAAATGCTTGTGCTCATAGGCACAGATATGCTGACAACCACCACCTCAGCTCTCAGCAATCCTCCCTGGACATCTCAGGAATTAGGCCCTTTACCAGAGGATAGGGAGAAGAGAACCAGATAAGACCTGTGCTTTCTATTAATCTAAAGTGAACACCTGAGCTCTTGCCAGGTTCTGGTCCTGGGGTGGGCATTTCTGGGTATTCATATTCATACCTCCACTACAGAGTAGGCATAACTGCCATGTTTTAGGTGGGGACATCATGATTAACAAATGCTAAGCAGAGCCAGTTCTGGTGGTCACACCCATGCTGGCATTCTAGGGGGACTGCAAGTTTTTTGTTTATTTTTGGTTTTGTGAGACAGGGGCTCACTATGTAATTTAGGGTGGCTTTGAACTCACTATGTAGCCTACCCTGGTCTCGAACTTGCAGCAATTCTGCCTCAGCCTCCCAAGTGCTGGAATAAAAAAGGTGTGCACCACTACGCCTGCAAGTTTGAGCTAAGCCCCGGCAACTTAGTGACTTAGCAAGATCTGATCTCAAAAGAAAAAATAAAAAAGGGTTGAGATGCAACCCAGTGGGAAGACGCTGCTTTAATCTGTAATACTTCTTTCCTCCCCCATCAAACAAATGGGAGATGTCAAGTATACACCCTTCCCAAGGATGAAGAGCTGATGAACGATGGAGCCTTAACCCCAGTGTGTCTCTGTGCCCATGCTGCTCCTCAGTACAATGGAACCTAGTGTGTGCAGTACTAGGAAAACGGAAGGTCCTTTCAAGGGTCAGCTCATTCAACATTCATCACAGACACATGAGGTAGATCCTACTTTTCCAATCTTACAGGTGAGAAATTTTATGTCTAGAGACAGCAAGTATTTTCCCCAAAGATATTCATTCAGTCTATAAATGCCATGATTAGCTATCATTAGGAATCATCGGATGCCGTTTTTTGGGAGCCAGAACTTACTGGTGACAGACATTTGGAGACCTAGGAACTCTGGCAGATACCTTCCTAAATATTCAGGAGGCAATCAAAAGGACTCTGGAAAAGAACTGTAGGCTAACCAATGAGAAAACTGTGACCACTCTCATGGGTGCTGCCCATTATGCTTGTGCTGTGTGTACCCTGTCTGCCCATGTGCCTATTCCTGCCAGCTCTCACCTGCATAGTTTCATGCCTGTTCATGGCAGGGCCCAGGCAGAGAGCAAGTGTTACTAGTGCTATTCTAGACTAGAGGATGCATGTTTAGTATCAATACATGTGGACAAGCCAAACCATTTACATTTACAACAACATTGCCTATGTATATGAGACCTTTAAACTACAACTACCCAAGAGAAAATAGGATTTTAAAGCCCTCTCTCATGTGTCCAGTCGAGCCATGGTTCTTATGCTGTAGGGCTTGGGTCTCATTCCCAGAGTTTCTGATTGAGATTGAGGCCTTAGAGTTTACATTGCTAAGAGTTCTCAAGGGCTGCAGCTAGAGACCTTGATCTGAAAGCTACTCTAGGTGAAGCCCCATTCCACAAGGGGTATGACTACTGAAGAGAGTAAAAAGGCATATTAAAGTACAGAGACAGGACACTGAGGTCATTATTTTTACTTCTCTACTAAAGATGTGCTTTATATGTAGAGGTAAGGAAAGCAGAGAAGGACTTTGGTTTCATTTCCTAAACGCCCTTGCAATCAAATGTACTGTTTCAGTAGACTTCCGGGAAGATGGTGACCGGGTAGGCAGCAGAGAGAGAACCTCCCAGAGGATTACCACCCAAACAATGAAATATAACAATATGAAGACAGAAATGAGGACTTCCGGGAAGAAGACGACCAGCCGAGAGAGCGAGTGTGGAGGGAAGAACGGCTTCAGCTCCTGAACCCGACAGAGAACGCGCTACTGGGACAAACTGCACCAAACCGGGCAGCGCTCC
>PVLD010005894.1:0-106523 GCA_004027595.1 Dinomys branickii | reverse complement strand
CAAGGGCTTCAATTCCCATTTCAGATCCTTCCTGAGTTCAGGATACCCACCTCTTTCCTTTCTGCACTTCACATGTTGCTATATTCCTATATTCCTTTGTCTGAGTGGCATTTCTCCGGGAGGTTTTCTCTCTGCTGCCTACCCGATTGCCATCTTGAAGTCCTCTCGTAAAATGTATTTAGTTATTTGTTTCTTTCTAATGAATTGACCATTACATTTCTAAAGTTCTGAAATGGCCAACAGACCATAGAAAGATACCACTTTAGGCTCCTGCTTGAAACCAACAACTTCAGAAAACTGCTGGCCTTGATTCAGGGCCATCACAGTTACCATTTTGTATATGATCTATTCTTTTATCAAATTTCAAGAATGCAGTGCATCATTATTATTTTCACTGCACTATTACGTTGTTAATGCTCTAGAACTTACTCATTCTACTTAAGTGTGGCTGGTTGTCACAAAACTCAAAGCCCTCCTTGTGATTTTTCTTACTAGAGAAGATAGAATCCAATAATCCCAGTTCTTATTATATGTGCACTCGGGCTCCACAATGAAAGGCAGGCTCTGCAGTCAACTTGTTTCCTAAAATTTAAAAAAAGAAGCAAAATGATTTAACCCTCTGCTCCTCCCCACTCACCCACACAACTGGAAAAAGTTAGCTTAGGACCATGAAAGTCAGAGGGAAACCTTCACACTTCCCTAATTTCATGTGTCATGTGTAGTTGCTGTTAACACATGTGCTTCCAATCACCCTCTCTTAAAAACAGTGCAAATGTGGGTGCTAAGAGAATTGAACCTGCCAAAGGTATTTGACATCACAATGCCCTTGGAGGAGCTATCAGCTAAACCCATATATATGTACAGCTCAGCAGTTCTCTTTTATTAAACTCACAACATTTCTACCCAGTTTAAACTCACCATGATAGCACATGTCAGGATGGATCCGGGTGGTGCTTTCCTTTCCACTTGGCTCTAATAAGATTACACCGAGCCAGACCACAGTCATGCCAAGTGCATGATTGCTTCTCCCTTCCACTTGGGCCTCTTGCTTTTTGAGCAGTGGGCTTGAGGATAGGGCCTGCTAAGAGATGTGGCGAGAGCTGTGAAAATCCACTTCAAGCACTGCAACTTTTGTTGCTTTAAGTGTTGCCTACAAATTTCCAGCTAAAGGCTGTATGCCTGCAATAGCAAATGCAAACTGGTGGCCTCTGGGCCAAGCATGGTTCACAGATGTATTTTACTTGGCTAATTCAGTGTTTTAAAAGCATCTGAATTCATGGCCAATGTTTACATATTAAGAGATTCTACATAAAAATCTGGATTTCTGGCTTCTCATGAAAAAATTTGATGTGGCCACATTGGACCTACTTTTCCACATGGCAACAATTGGCTGAGGCTGAAGAGCAGCTGGCTTTTTGAGACACGGATTATACCATCTGGTTAGCATTTCTATCTAGCTCACATCTCCCATTATGTAACTTGCTTCATTTCTGTGGGTGTTTGAATTTTCAACGCTGGTTTAGAGTCAAGAGGACTTTACTTATCTGAACTTCTGGTTTGACCAAGGTAAGAAAATCTGTGAGGAGAAAATATGATGATCTGTGTCATCTGAGTTTCTTCAAAAGTAGACCTTGAAATAAAGATTCAGGTGCATGTGATCTTTAGGGCAATGCACCCAGAGAACACTGGCAGGGAAATGGGAAGGCGGGTTAGGAGAACAAAGTTGACCAATAAGGAATTCATTATTATGCAAACAATTTCCAGTCTGCCAGGCCTCATAGCAGATCAAAAAAACCCTCAGGTTGAGAGGTAGATGGCAAAAAGTAGAGATTAGGTCTATCAGGACTGATAGACTGAATTAGGTCTAAGGGATATAAGCGGAGTACCAGCAGTATCACCCATGCCATGCTTCTGAGGTTATCTCCAAGTTACAGGTACCACGATTATTTTATCTCGTAGAAGAGAGAAGTGTCCTTTGGTATTTGATGGCCAGAAGCACAAAGTTTCTCTCCTTTTTGGGGATTGCTCATCCTTTGAACCAACTCCAAATGTTTCGCAAACTGGTCTTCTCATGCTTCTCATTCCCAGCCCCTGGGTAAAAGGCTGCATTTAACCAAACTACCCAAAACAAGAGAGCCATCAAGCTGCAAAGAGCAAATTTTGGTGTTAACAATTGGCTCTGGTCCCCCTACTCTTGGCTTTTAATTCTTTATTCCAAAGTAAGGGTATTTAGCATTTTCAGTATGAGCACATAATCATAATCCAAATGTGAGAAGGCCACACTGATTTTTTTTCATTGCTAATAATGGTAACATAAGAACTGGATATGTTTCAAAAATAAGCCTAGGATCTAAATGTTAAAATACAAACAATCTGCTAGGTGCTAAGATAAGTAAAAATCTTGAAGACCTAGGTGTAGGCAAGAAATTTCTAAGCAGAACTCTAATAGCATAAGAAATAACATCAAGAATCAACAAATGGGATCATATCTGTCTCAGTTACTTTTCTGTTGTTGCTGAGACAAAATACCTGGTACCCAAAGTTAAAGGGGGAAAGGTTTATTTAGTTCACAGTTTGTAGAGTCCACAGTCAGCTGACTCTAAGGCACAGGGTCACATGGCAGAGGGCCAAGAGTTCATGGTGGTGGAAGACAGCAAAAGCAATGACGGGAGGGATATCAGCCTCTTTGTGTCCCTTATATTGTATCAAGTCTGTCAGGATTAGGGTGGTACCAGTCCAATCAGTATACTAATCTAACAGCCACCCTCCCTGAATCCAGCACCCTTAATCCCAGCATTTGCACTACAAATCAAGCACACACTGTAGATTCAGCCACCTGTGAAAGAACTCCACGACTACGTGAGGCTTTGGAGGGACATCTAGATACAAGCCACAACAATATCAAACCAAAAAGCTTCTCTACTGCGAAGGAGACAATCAACAGAGCAAAGCCGCAACTTACAGAGTGGGAATCATGTGTGCCAATTATTGAAGAGAGGACTATTATCTAGAATATACTTTAGAAAGTCAAAAAATTAGACCCCTTAAAAAGAAAAGACCCAGTTACAATTGGGCAACTGAAATGAATAGATGAACAGACACTTCTCAGAAATTGAAATACCCAATTTAAAAAGTTCCAGTGTGACTGGGCAGTAGAGAAAGGCAAGTTAAAATAACACTGAGATTTTACTCCAGAAAGAACAACTATCATCAAGAAAAGAATAAAATAATAGCAGATGTTGGTGAGGCTGTGGGGTAAAGGAACCCTTCCACACTGCTGCTGGGAATGTAAACTAGTAGAACCACTATGGAAATCACTTTAGAGATTCTTCAAAACAGTAAAACTAGAAATTCCATTTGACCCAGCTGTTCCCCTTCTAGGGAATCTCTCTGAGAGAGTCAGAGACATCGTATTAGAGTGATACACGCGTACTCATGTTTGCAGCAACACAACCTATACTTTTGGAGGAAGGTGTGTGTGTTTTCATCCCAAGGCTGAGTCTGGATAGGACATTGCAGTAAGAGGCTGGTGTGGAGTGGGAAAGAAGTGTTGGCTCAGGGGTAAAAGAGGGAAAATGAGGAACAAAGTAGGTGGAAATGGGATTTTAACTTTGGAGCTAGAGAGATTTGGGTTCAAATCAATTCAAAAGGTATGTTGAGGTCAATGATATTTATATGTAATAGCCTCATTTTTCTGACTGATACATTGGAAATAAATTTTTCTCCCACACATGGTTACTGAGGAGATGAGGTGTCTCGGGTTATATCTAGACTGCTCCCCCCCGCAAAGCCTCATGTGTTCAGAGGTGGGGGGCTTTCAGGAGCTGATTGGATCATGGAGTTACCATGCTCATCATTGGATTATTTTGCTGGTGAACACTTAGTCAAATGGGCTACTTGAAGTTAAGGCCTAGTTGGAAGGGGCAGATCACTGGGGACATGACATCGAAGGGTGTAGCCCCACCCCCAGCTCCTCCTTTCTCTGCTTCCTGGATGCCATGATGTAAGCAGCTCTCCTCCCCCACCCCCCTCTGCCATGGTGTTCTGCCTAGGAGCCAGCTGACCATGGGTCCATAGCTGTGAGCCAAAATAAACTTCTCTAATATTTATAGGGTATGGGGTATTTTGCCCAGTGATGAGGAAAATAACTAAGGCACTAGATGATATAAATATATAGCTAGCAGCCAGATGTACTGGCATGTGCCTATAATCCAGCTACTCGAGAAGCTGAAACAGCAGGGCTGTAAGTTTAAGGATAGCCTGAGTAACTGAGCCTCAAAAACAGAAAAGGACCTAAACTACATGACTATAGTACAAAGGATATAAGATGTTCATTAAACGGTCTCTATTATTATTGTCACATAATCATAAAGTATAATTTTCCTTATGACCAGTCCTTTCTTTGACTTACATTGGCAGTGTCGTTCCTAAAGATACAACAGCATCATAAGTCAGTAGACCCTAAGAGGAAGTCTAGTGAAAGAGAAAAGTATGATTAATGGTGGTCATAAAAGTTTAAAATAAAGGAGAGCATTGAGAGGGACTCCTAAAGCATCCACCTAGACTTACTGTTTATGGAGACATTCACCCAGCCTTTTTGTTTATGGAAAACAAAAGAAAAGTGCACACATACATAACCACACACACATAAGCATGCATACGCTCACACGTACTCATACAGGCACGCGCTCACACAAACACACATCATAATACTTCAGCACTATTCCTTTTGCTGATGTCTTTCTGGATGAGTGCAGCACTAAATTATGAATTTCTGGTTGAGTCATATCATTCTCTGAAATAAATGAAGCATAAAATTCCTCTTGAACATAAGCCAGCTCCTCCACATCCTCGAGGAAAGGCCTGTGTCTCTCACTTAGGGCCTATCACAGGAACGATGGCACAGAGAGACACACAGCTGGCACTTCATGTAAATCCAGAGTGAAGGAGCATTTACTAAGTCCAACAATCACTGGCAGCACAGCCACTCATAAATACCCAAGATTTCTTCTACAAGGAAATCCTCTTGCTTCCTCGGTCCTGCTCATGTGAATACCCAGTGTCATCTCTGAGACCCAGGAGTTATGCTTTTTTCACAAGATTCCAAGTTCATACTACATAATTTCATGGCACACAGCTGGGTACACTCCTTAAGCTGTTCTGTGTGTATGAAAGACAAGGGAGAAATTACAGGCAGAGACAAAGACACACAGAGAAAATGCTACAGGGGGGACACATGACCCCCTGCTCTGAACCAACAATATTCAAGAAATTCGGAGTTAACATTCTTGCTGTCCACAGTCACCCAGGAGACGGGGCCTTGCTCAGCATCTCTGGGCTGTTGTCAGTCTGCTTCACAATCGCACTGTGCCTCAGTGTCTGCTTCCTATTTACCTTGGCCACACATTTAGCCTCACAAGACATATCCATGGTTTTGCTATTATAGAGTGGTTAATAGCTGAAGAGGGTGGGTGCCCTTACTGAGCACCCCAAGGGGAGATATCAAACTGGAAAGATAACGATCAGTTTCACAGAGAAAACCACACAGGCACAAACAGCAGAAACTGATATTTAAATTGCAAACTAATAACGGACCCGCATTTTCACATTAGCTGGCTTTGTCTGATTTCCCTCATCAGCAAACATATGTTCTCCATGGAACTAGCCCGGCCCGTCTGAGCCAGTTACTATTTCTGTGAGAAGTAGCAGGGGGAGGAGAAAGGGAAGAGAAATTTTATATCTCCACCCTCACGCAGGGGTATAAACGTTTGGCTACAGAAAGACGAGGGCTTCCATGGCATGCAGGAGGGCCAATGACACTTCTGTGAACTGAGGCGCCCCTCACGCTGTCCTCACTGCGCTGCCTGGGTGCTGGGGTGGCCTCTAGAAGCACAGAGCCCTGAGTGTGAGATCCAGCTCTCCAACATCATATTATATAACCTTAAGAAGAGCATACGTTACTTCCCTTTTCCCATTTGAACTATTCCATTCTCGTACCACTACCTTCTCACTGCCCTGCCTCGCGGGCACCTCAACCCCTAGTCCTTGTTACTTATACCAGATGATCAGCTCTTGCCCTCGTGGAGAGATTTCTTTCCATTTCTATATAGAGGATGACTTTTATATCCCACATCCCTAAACTGACTATTAAACAGAGATGTACTGAAAGAAGTGTTGATGGATGAGATTGTGGCACTTTCTTCCAGCGAGAGGTGCTATTAGGCATCTGGGTAGAAGAGATACCAGCACACTGGTATTTTTTAAACAGATCCTAGAAGATATGTACCGCCATTTGAAAATAACTGAAATCTCATTCAAAGACAGGTGGGGGATAAGGTAATTCCAGAAATGCCTAAGAACTGAGTGCCGTGCCTGCTTTGCAGAAAGGATGGGTTGGCCAACCCAATTTTCAGGATAACAGATTTGCCAGGGGAGAACTCCGGAATATGCACAAATTCTCTCTAAAACTTCTACCATACTCTGCTCTGGGGAATGTACACTCCTGAAACCTTGGGTGGAATTCTGGTAATGTGTACTATACAGATTTGTAACATGGTCTTTGGTCAAGTTGTTTCATTTCTAGGAATTTAAGGAAATAAGAATTTGCACAGAGATTTAGTTAAAAGATTTGCTATGATGTGGTTCACAGAATCATAAAAAAAGTTAGAAAAAATCTAAATATCCACCAATAAGGGATTAAACAAAGTATTTTATGTAATGGCATTTAAGGCATTCACTGAAAATATGCTGTATATTAAATTACTTGATGTTGAAATTAATTCACAATACTTTACATGTGTCACATGAAAAAACTCAGGTTACAAAACAATATGTAAAGAATGATTTATATTTTTATAAATTTATACAAAAATGTTTGAGGGATTATATATGAAAATGCTAATGTTTACAGGATCATAAGTGATTTTAAATTTTTATTAATATTTTATAATTTTCTATAATCATGCATTGTTTATGCTGTGAAAGTTTGATACACAAAGCAAAATTCTGAGTCTAGTTAGTACAGGCTTCATCGGTCTTTCTTTTCACCATTAATGAACACACGCAAATAAGAATTGAAAATGGAAATGTTGTCTATACAATTTAATTAGCCAACTGCAAGTGGGGAGAGACCTGAAATAGCAAAACGTCCATCCATTCATGAACCAAATTCAAATGTGAACCATGTTCAGGCACCATTCAAGCACCCAGCCAAAAATGCGATTGTGATGGTCCCCGTCCACACAATTTTACATCAACTGGAGAAAAGAGACGTTAGGGGAAATAATTATATAACTGTAGAGATTGTTACAGAAGAAAATTCAGGTGTGACCAGATCACATGAAAGGATTTAACCGAGTATGAGGAATGTAAAGTCTTCTCTGGATAAATGATATTCAAACAGACTTGAAGGATGAGTAAAGGTGGCCGTATATACAAGTGGGACATGAATTCATGTCAGAAGGAGAGAAGAAATCCTCAGGATGGGGCCGGCATGTGTGAGACTCCTAAGTTAGTAATAACACAGGACAATTGGAGGCAATAAGAGAAACTCAAACTTTGAGATACAGGTGTGCCTTTGTGCAGACTGACCTCAGCAGTAGTGTCAGAGTGGACAAGGAGACCCCACTGGCAGGTGGCAGTGGGGACTATGGTGGGGTACAGTATCCAGAACTCAAAAGGGTAAGTAAGCCAGCCTACATCAGTGTGCCCTTGGATACAGCAGGGCACTCAGGACATTCTCCTGTAACAGCTACGTAACAATAGCCACTGGACATTTGTGGGATCCAGAAATGTGTTGTGCACTTCATATAGACTCCCTTACTTCATCATTCTTTGTAGTGAGTGTTCTTATCATTGTAATTTTGCAGATGAGGACGCTGAAGCTTGGAGAGGTTCCATCATTTTCCCACGGCAAAAGGTTAGTGTATAGCAGAGTGGGAATTTGAGCCCAAGCAAGCCCATACTGATCCCTGAAAGAAGGGAGTGAGAGAGAAGAGACAGGGATTACTGTGAACCATCAATCTGTTCCTCAGATATGAAAGAAGAAGTCTATTTCTTTAATTTGTATAAATCAAGTTGAATTTCAAGCAGTTATTGCAATACACTGATGAGGAACTTGATACAAACATTCACAAGTTTCCCTTGCAGTTTCTTGGCCGAGTTCCAGTTGTAGAGCCCCAGGCTACACTGTGGTTCTGGACAGTTCCCCCTGCCTCACCTGCCCTCTGTCCTGCTTTCCTCAGGACCCAGATGTAGGCACAGGAGTCTTTGATGAGGACAGCGGTCCCAAGCCTGGGTCATATAGCTTTCCTGGAGTTGTACACTGAGGTCCTGACCTCAACTTCCAGGGCTTGCCAGAACCCTAGGTCCTCGCTTTTCTCTTTCCCTTCTGTATCTCTTCTCTGAGAGGAAGTCTCTCTCCCCATGCTTTCCACAGAGCCTTGCCATGGCTTGTGGACCCCAGCCTGCTCAGTGTATTTAGATTTTGGAAAGAATTTCATGGGTGAGAGGCAGTCCAGCCTTTAAGGGGTTCCCAAGAAGCATAAGCCCTATTTTTCTTCTCAGTCGCCCCTTGCTGTCAATTTCCTTTCGCCTCTGAGTGTGCCCCGTAGGAGCACCTGTGTCCTTGGCAATTCACTGCCTACATTCTCTCTTCAGGTTTTAGATGCAAGAAAGGAACACTCCAAAACTAAGACTCCCTTTTGATTTTGCAATATGTGTTCATGGGTGAGCAGGAATTTGCCACCAGATGAGCAGCGAGAGCAACCTGATCAAAAGTACAGAAGAATGACCAGGTGGGTGTGGGTCAGAGCCTGACTGGTGTGGGTCACAGAAAGCGAGTTGGGAGAAGGAGACCAGAGTGAAGAGGCTTGCGTGTGATGGAGAGGTAGGGCCGTGTTCTAAGTTTAAGCAGGACCACTGAGGCTTTTAAGTGGAGAACTAAGAATCTGATATACAGGGTTAGTACTATCTTCTGCCTACAGTGTGTAGGATATCTGAGGGTGTGGCTGACTGAAGCAGGGACATCAGTGAGAAGACTGTTGCAATAATCCCAAGGAGTGAAACACCAGAGGGTAGGACAACAGAGAATCCAACGCCAAACTGCCAATCGAGGGGACAGGATCTAGCTGGCTGATTGAATATGTGGAGGCAGAGGCCTGGCCTGGTCAACTAGGCTGACTCACTGAGACCAGGAGCAGGGTGGGCTTGGTGCAGAGGAAACCAGGGATTCTGCACTGGTCTGGTTTCAGATGCTGTTCAGATCCTGAAATGGAGACTTCAGCAGGCGCTCAGGTGTGCAGATCGGCAGCCGAGCAGGTAGATCCATGTGGAGGATAGGTGACAGCCTGAACTTTGCATCCTTTTAGAACCAGGAGCATAGACGAGTGCACTAGTGAGGAAAGGCCGAGTGAAAAGAGAGGGGGGCAGGGCGGACCTGGGAACCAGCAGCTGTGTACACAGCAGGAAGAGGAGAGACAGAAAGCCGGAAACAACGACCAGCGAGAAAGCACTGAGGGCTGTTTTTTCTCTCCCATTTCTTCTTTCCTGGGAGTTGGGAGACCAGAAGGAGCATCACTGTCTTAGTCCCGTCCTTGTCACTAGGACACAAGGCCCGAACACCTGCAACCTAGAGGAGGAGCAGTTTATTTTGGCTCAGAGTTACAGCACGTGGTTGGCTCGTTCCAGGTCAGCAACAGCACTACTGAAGGAAATGAGGGGGGAAAGCTGCCTGTGTCATGGGAGGACAGACACAGAGAACAGGGAGGAGGCGGGGAGGGAGACAAACCCTTCCTGGTCCCACCCCACTGACCTGCCTTTTCTGAACAGACCCTGCTGTCCAGCAGGTCAGCTACATTGCCCCTGTGATTCAGTCACCTTCAAAACTCCCACCCATGAGTGCCTGAGGACTTTGGTGGGGGAGAGATTCTTGATCCAAACCATAACAGTCACACTTAGTTACGCGAGCAGCAGAAAGAGCTCTGCAGATGTCCACGTGGAGATGAAGGACTTAAAAAATAGAGCAGTGGGAATGGGAGTGGAGATGAGGAACCTTCATTATCTCCTGAAGTCACAGTGAGTTGGAGCATGAAAGCTTTTACACTGCTCCAAAAAGATACTGACTTAATTCACTTAGAGTGAAGTGCTTGCATCAGTGATGTAGGGTCCATCACTGGGACAGAAAACCATCTCCTTCTAGCAGGCTGTCCTCGAAGCAACTTCAGATGCAGGTTGGGAAGAGATAGGTTAAATTTATCTTGATCCACACAGGGCAGCAGTTAAGTCAGAAACTGCAGGTGAGCCCTGGTTCTGCATACTCAGTCCATGCTACCCACGTTCCTGGACACCTCTGGGCCCTGGACCCGCACCACATGTGGGCATCCCAGCACACAGAGTACAGTGACATCCAAAGCGAGGCGACCTTCAGGCAGGTGAATCAAGCAGAAACGGATTACTGATCTAAAGGAAGGAAACCGTAATGAAGCTCACCGCAGAGTTCAGCCCTTGTTCTGTGTCTCACAGCCCAGTGGGATAAAGGGAGTCCCCTAACCGTGAGCCCACAGGGAGCCCTTTTGCCTGCAGCTGCTCCCTGGCTGTATCGCAGAGCTAGCTCCCATGGTTAACGATCCGCAGTATAATAATGTCGCATTCGCGTAAGTGCTAATAGCGCACCGGGGGAACGTCAACAAAATTGTCAGGAAGGAAAAAAATCTGAATTTCAGATCTCCAGACTTTGCTACTAATACTCAGAGGACGTGCTTTCTCTGACTGGGGAACTTCATCCGACGCTCAGCCAGTCCTCTTGCCTTGAGAGGTGGGTTGCCCTCCCTCCCCCAGCCTCCTCCTCCCCGCAGAAATTGTGCTCTCTGTGAGCTCTTAGCTCTCTGAACTTCGGACTGTGGGGATTTCTGTCTTCACTATTCCCTTGCTCTTCCCGGCGCTCTCATTCTGCTAGCCCAGTTTTGGCAGGTGTGTGACTGACTGTCCAGTTGTCATTTTGAGGGAGTGAAGAGGCAAATACAACTTCCTAACCTAGCCTCGTGTCGAAATTGTTCCTCATGCGCACGGGGACTCGAAAGACAGCGCAGTGACTCAGAAACTTGACCTTCAGCCCTTTCTCCAGTTTGGCTTGGAAAACTGACTACTAAGCAAAGCCTGGTATAAACAGTCTGCTCAAGTTGGAGAGAACATGTATGGCTCTGTAAGCACACAACAGAGCGCACAGCTTCAACCAGAGCGTTCAGTATGCCCCCTTTTTTGAGACAGTGTCCATGTAGCTAGATACCCCCATTTTTTAAGAGGATCTGGCCACTGGCCTCTGGGGAGACTTGATGGTCTATTGAACCCCACTGAACAACTCAGCCCTCTCTCTGTGCTACAGATTTATCTCTCTTTGCTGATCTTCTACTATCACTTTCTGATGCCACCCCTTTTTCTCCTCTGAACCCAAAATTGTCTTCCCTCTACTATACAGAGCAACTAATTTCTCTCTAGCTCCTGCTCCCATCGAGACCTATCTGTTCAGATCTAAACTCATTAACATGCACGTCAGAAAGAGAGGCTCTTTTAGGGAACAGAACTCCATCTCCTGTCTGCAATTTGCATGCTAATGGTAACAATGTATCTCTGTTAAAACGGGGAGGAAAGATTTGGTATTAGGCTATAAAGCAGAGCCATAAATTGATTCTGGTGTTTTTAAAAAACCCAAGAAGCCCTGCTTTTAGTCTGAGTGCATTGTTCATTGTCCTCAATACAAACAAAGTCCTCCTGTTTGTCCTGAATACAACAGGGAGGAATTCTTCAGGGCAAAGATAATGCGGCAAACGCTGCTGTCATCTAGTAAGAATGTCATCAGTAGCCAGAGATGAAGGAGATAATAGCACAAGAGTACCAGCCAAGTCAGCCTCAGAGCAGAAAGAC
The DNA here is from genome assembly GCA_004027595.1 of Dinomys branickii. Taxonomy (NCBI): domain Eukaryota; kingdom Metazoa; phylum Chordata; class Mammalia; order Rodentia; family Dinomyidae; genus Dinomys; species Dinomys branickii. Next base: position 94,604 of record PVLD010005894.1, on the reverse strand, counting down.
GTTCAGGTGGTCATTTGTTTGTGTGTTTTATACTCTGAAGGTACAAGGAGTGCCATGCTGAATTTCTTAGCTCTCTGGACAGAAGTTCTGGACAGCCTGCAATGCTCTCGGCGCACAATAGGTACTCAATAAATATCAGAGTACCTGGAAAAATGAAAAAGTGGTTGGGCCCACTAAATTATACTAAAAGAGTAATTTGGGGGATCTTATTGTTGTAAGCAGCTGAGTTAGATAGAAATATTATAGGCAGTCAGACAGGGCCAGGCCCTGGAAAGAGCCAACAGACCTGAAGGAGCCAACAGACCTGTGGGCCAGACCTTAAGACAAAGGGTGCTATACAAATGCACCCACTCACTTCCCTAGGTGTAAATATCAGGGATTGATATTCTAAATAAGTAACAACCACCTTCTAAAAGCCGGTAAGAGTCGCTAGCCCGACCCCCACAGGAAAAGCCCCTGATCTGTATTCATGCCCGCTTGCTATGTGGCTCGCTTCACCATTTGATCCCAGTCCACTCAGTCTTACCTGGGCAATTATACCTGTAATGTTATTGGTTGACCATAGTTTTGTCCAACTCCCCTACCTTGGATCTGCCTCACCTCATGGTTTTTCTCTATAAAAGTCCCTGGAAAAGACGGTCAGGGGGAACACACTCGGGCCCCCCTTCTGTCCCTCTCTTGGACAGAAGCTTTCTTTCTCTCAATAAATATATTCTGCTCTTAACTTAACCTCCGTTGCTCCTAAAATTCATTCTTCGGTTTTAGAGAACACGAACTCGTCTGATATCATTCAGGTTGGGAGATTTATTTTCCTGTATCACTGTCACCCACAGTCTCTGGTAAGAGGTCATAAAAGAAATGACCCCTATGCATAGGAACTGTCTATTTTCTATAGCACAGATAGAACGAGGACCACACAAGACGTAACAGGAGAGCTAGGTATTAGGCATTAGGCTTTAGTCCGTCCTTAGAAAGAAATGTATTCAGATGGGCATGATAAACATAGTCACAGTTCTCTCGTCAGTAGTTACAAAACAGTAGCATGGTGGCATTTGTTTGGGATTTTCAAAAAATGTAATGAAAATCATATATGTACCTATATGATGGCAGGCTAGTTACAACGCTGAGGTTTTTCTGCCCCCTTAGAATGGCACTGCCCCATCAGGTATTACCCCCTTGGAACACACACACACACACACACACACACACACACACCCCGTTTCTCTTGACTATACTCTAATTCTGACTCAGTTCTTGGATACCATGCTTTTGCTGAGTCTTCCCTGAGTATCTGGTCTGTCTACCTCTGACTGTTCCCTTTCTGCCTGCTTCTCCTGAGAAGACTCTCCCAGGCCTTTGCACTCTCAGTCCAGCCATCCTGCGATAATGTTTGGGCTATACGTATTCCTGTCCCAAGATATGAAGTGATTAATTCGCATTTAGTTTGCCTCATGTCTTGTGTAGAAGAAAGGTCACAAAACAGAGCACCAAAAAAATCTATGTTCACACCCCTAGCTCTAAGCAGTATGCCACTGGCAGATTCCAGACACTCCATGGATACACTAATTATGCGAATTTAGAGCAAACAAGTCAAACCTGCTGTTGTGCACATAAACAAAGGAAAGTTCATTGAAGACACACATATAGTTACCAGAATCAAATGTATAGTCAAAATACCTGACCTCGGGAGAAACACGAAACAAAGTGCCTCTGGGATCTCCTGCACAGTGACCTGGGAGAGTCTTTGCAGAGTCTGCCCAGTTGCCCCTTTCTATTTTGTGACAGCATCTGGACTCTAGTCTTCAGGGGATTGCTGGAATTGGAGGAAGGTTCACTCTGTGCTTTTGTAAAAGTACCATGTGTGTCGATGTTATAATTCAAACAACTTCTCAAATGAAAAGAAATGGAGAGGAAATGAATATATAGGGGGGAAAACAATGTTTCATGCCCATATCAGCTAGTATGGAGGACCATTGCCTTTTTTATTACCCTGAGGGACACTGACACCACCAAATTTCATCTCAGTTGACTCATGGATAGCAGCAAGAATTTGGAGGACACTTTGAAGAAGTTTGTGAGGTGGACCACACAGAAAGAGATCCAGGGAAGAGGGTATTGTATACTTTAGCAAGTTATAGATATTAACACCTTACATTTTTCTTTGAAAATTAATTAAGAAACAAATGCAAGGATTAAGATTAAATGTTTGAGGCTGCCATTTAAAAATGAAAAGAGCAGTTTAATTGTAGTTCATCTTGAACCAAATGATGCCAGATCCTGGGGCTATCAGAACAATAAAACACATTTTCTCTCCAAATTTTAAGGCTATAGGGCTGGCTGTAAGGTAGATGAATGAGAAGCTAATATTAAAAAGTGATTTAGCAAATGTCTGATTGTGACTTTTACAGCAGAGTGCTCAAAGAGAAAGGATACAAAGTAGAAGAAGGGCCCCTCCGATCCCTGAATTGGACTGGGGTGAGTTATCCTCTTACCCAATATTTCTCAGCAGAACCTGAAAAAATTGGGAAAGAGAAACCTGCTAACACATGCCAAGATCTCTTTCCATAGAATTTATTTTGAAACCCAACGTGTTCCATTAAAAAAAACACAACCTCACTAGCAACTATTTCAGGAAGAGAATTTTTCTATCTCCCTCATGACAAAACTTGGAACAATATTTTAACTACACTGAAACTCATAAATGAAGGTATTCTGTACCCAAAATATAATAAACAAACTTTACATAGCCAGAAGATTTAGGCATCAGTGGAGATTATCTATTTAGAAGTCTACCTGTGCTCATTTCAGCAGCACATATATTTTAAAAATCTACCATTGATTAATAGGACTTTAAATATTCTCTTTCTCCCTAAATAATAAGAGTTTAAGCCGGGCATGTTGGTGCATGCCTGTAATCCCAGCACTTGGGAGACTGAGGCAGGAGGATTGTACTAGACCACCCTGGGCTACAAAGTGAGCTCAAGGCCAGCCTGAACTGCATAGTGAGACCCTATTGCAAAAAAAAGACAAGACAGAGAGTTTAAATTTGCAGAACACTTTTCATATATGGCATATCATTTAATCCACTCAACCTACAAACTGGGCTTTACTAGTATCCTTCCTATGATATATAACTTCAAGTGATGAATTGAGGTACCTAAATTACCTCATTTGGACCTCACATAATTCTGTAAGGTTATTAATTGTATTTTCACAGGTATTGGTTCAGAGTAAGATTGGAGACAAATTGCTTTGGTTCACTTCCTAGTGTTGCCATTTAGTGGCTATATAACTTTAGGAAAGTCATTTAACTTGCTTGTGTCCATAAAAGTGAGATAATATTTAATAGGATTATTGGTAGGATTAAATTCTATGTGGCACAATTGGAACAGTGCCTGGGATCTTAGAAATATTATATTATGGGGTCATTCTCTTAATCAAAAGATTTGCACTTTTTTTTATTTGCATTCTCCATTTGCACTTTCCATTTGCTGAACTATAGCTTTTGAAAGTGCATTTATGGAACATTAAGAGGCTTTATGGGAGTGTGGCTGTCAAAAGAAGGTCATATCCCCAGATACGCCTGGGAGGTACAATATTAGTTCAGTGGAATATACCTCTCTTCTCTTTACTACATCCCAGAGCATTTAATACATTTGTGTTAACTGTGCAACCCCTGGGGGGGTCCTACCCAAGTACTGGCATGGAGGCCCTTTCTCACCGTCTTTGTCCCACTGGCTATAAAAGTTCTCTTTTGGGGAAGGGGGAATCATAAGTGCCATCGGCCCTTGAAAGGTGAATGACATCCAGGAGTGGAGTTTTCACCAGGGCTTAGCTGTGTCTTGGGGTCCTGGCTTGCCGTCTGCTATTGGAGATTCAGAAGCAGAACACAGGGAGTAGAAGATGGAACACGTGCATGTCTCAGAGTCCAGACAAAAAGCCGATGCCTGTCCTCCACCTGGTGGAGCACGCTGCTTCTTACAGCTATAATGAAGAAGCCCATTTCACAAGGTGGCTGTGCGCCTCTGTTCCTGATCATCCAGAGTGCTGCTATGTGTGAGAGAGATGGTCGGGTTGGCCAAAGGTCTGGTTCCTTTCTGTCTTTCTTCAGTTCAAGGGACCTGAAGAATTATAAACTGGTAGGCATGGAGTAAGGGAAGTAAAATGTGAGTTTTATAGGAAAGCAGAGCAAGCATTGGTAGCAGAGCAGTGGATTGCTTGTGGGAATCTACACGTTACAAATGTAATCAGTATTTGTGAAATTCTCGTAGCTATCAAAGCATTTTCATCCACATTATCTCCTTTAGCTCTACAGACATCACTAGTGCTTGCATGCTTATCACAGACACCTTACAATGAGGAAGTGAAGGCCAGGGGAATAAGACACCTCGCTAACATCACTCAACCAGTGGCTGGGAGGACTGGAACCCAGGGCCAGGTCCTGGCCCTCTGGACTCTTGCTCTGTGCTCCATGCGATGCTGCCAGGCCTAAAGGCTCAGGACCCTGGAGGAGAGGGGAGAACTCGGAGTGGATGAAGAAATAAGAACGGGAGGGAACCTTCTCCCCACCGCTGCCTTAGGACCCGCTCCGAGAGGAGCTGTCGAACCCACGTGTCTGACGACGAGAGCCAAGAGTGAAAATCCATCCTGCTGAGGAGTCTGAAAAATAATTTCAAGCCGGAAATTCCATTTTATCTTTTCATCCCCTTAAGTTCAAAATTCAACTCCTCTACAGCTGCCTAGACTTGAAAAGGAAAAACAGATTCTAGCATCACAATTCAGCACACAGTGAGCTCAGCGGTCCTTGTCCACCCATGCTGAAAATGGCCCATTGAATTGGACTGTTTGGCAAATAAGCCAGGAGACTGCACATCTATCAAGCATCGGAGTCCATTTCTATTGCTCTTTATTATTGAGGAAAGAGGTTCGTGCTCATGCGCAGAGTGGGTAGCATCAATTGCCATGGTAAGGCCCTGGCTGGCACATTGTCATCCCTGAATCTCACAGACGAGAAGAAAAGAAAACTGACTACTAAAATTTTTTCTAAGCATGGTTCCAGCCCAGAGAACCCTAAACATAATTACAGAGAGCTGGCATATTACATTAAAAGAGAGGATTAGCTCTGGAGTCAGTTAAACCAGGATCTAAACTCTAGTTTCTCTTTCACAAAGTGGTTCACACCCTGCATGGGTTTTATTTTCAGGATCAAATAAAATACTCGATGCAATCAATAGTAAATTGAGGTGATTATGTGCTCAACTAATTATATGTATTTCAATCAAAGTCACAGTAATTCTGTAGGAAAAGAAATTTGGCTTAGGGTAAAGAAACCCAGCTGTGTGACCAAAAGACATTCTGATCAGCAAAAGCCTACAGCAGAAGCTGGTGAAAGTCAGCAGTGATGAGGGGGAGTTACATGGGCTCATTAGTCCATCTCTGCTCTCTGTTAGGACCTAAGGCCTAGCATTGAGCAGAAGGGGGGAGCTTCTGATTCATAGCTGGCTGTGTGCCAACCCAGCTCAAAATGTTGACAGAGGAAATGAGTCAAGAAGATAGCGCAGGGGATCCGTCCCTCTCCTGGGGCCGGCCAGGAAACTTCTGGAATCCCGGCAGGCTTAGGGCCCCAAATACCTAGCGGAAACTTATTGACATACTTATTAGTGAGAGCTAGAAGCAAAGTAAAGAGGTAGCCAGAGAGGAGCTGCTGCAGAGGAAAGACAGTGCTCCTTTTGGAGCTCATCAAAGAGCACATCAAAGGGAGGAGGTTATGGGGCATAGGGAAGCTATTTCTTTTAGGGAAATACTTCTTTTGCTGCCATGATCAGGCCCAATAAGTAGTCATCACTGAGATGATGACAAAACACCCTTTTGTGACCAGCAAGGGTTACATCTGTGAGAGTGCATGGGCACCCATTCCTCATCTACTTTTAAGTCAGATCTCTGGAAAGCTAGACTTTGTAACCTGACGCCTTACAGCCACAATTTCTCGGAGTTATGGTCAGTTATGAACCTCAGAGTTCTCACTGACAGTCTAAGAAATATCCCCAGAAAAGCTGCTTCTTCCATTGGCCATTGTATCATTTAATATACCTGCAAAAAACAAAGACCTCCATTTGGTCAACTTATTTTAGAGCTGACAGGAATAGGAGAAAGACGACTGGCTTTGTGACAACAGATCTGGAATGGAATTCCAACTCTCCATGTACTCGTGGCATTCTGACAAGAACCTTATTGGTTATGGAGATAGTAGCACCTTCCTGGGGGTCTGTTAAAAGAATCTCAGGAACTATTTACTAGCTGTTTACAAAGTGCCTGGCACCCCACAAGGGCTTTATAAACACCTCACTGGACTCTTACAGCCAATATTTGAGTTGTGGGTTAGTATTCCCCTACTCATTCCAGGTCAGAGGTAAAGAATCTCAGTTCCCCGAGACAGGAAGCAAATTGCCCCAAGTCTCCCCAAGGCTCCCTGCTAGGCTAGAGCAGGGGAAAAGGTGGTGTTCCTGAACCTTTGCGGCAGTTTCTGAGTGGTTGCCAAACAAACACCAGCTACCTCGTCCTGCTTCTTACAGACTTGATTGAAAGGTTTCCACTTAAACAACTGAGCTTTAGTTTTTCTTGTTTTGTCCTTTGCCTCTTGAGAAATTCAATGTAATATTCAATAACATTAACTCTGTTTCATGCGTATTCTATTACCCTGATTTATTCATGGTGTTTAATTCCCTATTCTAGAAGCGTATATCATAGAAATGTCTATTGTAAGCCTTTCCACATCTTTGAGAAGCAGACAGGTTACAATCCAGGGTCTCTAGGTGGGCTACCAGATGGAGAACAGATATAGCCTTGATTATGAAGTAGGATACCTCTTTCAAAAACCTATTAGAATATCTGAATTTAAATGAAAGTTTCCCCTTAAAAGGAAAGGGGCTAAACAGTTGGGGTGGGGAGCTTAATTTTTGTAAAGAGATCAATGTCAATCACAACTAAAACTGCTAGGTAAGTGACTGAACAGAGAATGCTTTGGTCTAAGCCAAATCACTATTTAAAATGTGAGAATGAATACTTTTTCCTGGGACTTATCAAAACTGGCTAGAATGACTGTCAACTCCCAAATATCAATCAGCTCAGAAGCATTCGCCTAGAAACTCGCTAAAGAGAGGTAATCACTTTTGAAGGAGGGTACTGCCCTCTGTAGGAATGATGAGCTGGAAATAGGAGAGTGACAGGGAGGGTAACCATGGCAACCATGGGAAACTATGCTTCAGGGACCCCAGGTAGCACCTGAATTATGTTTCTGTGAAGCAAAGCAGCAGGGAGATGAGGCTAAAAGACACAGGACTCCTGCTTCCTTGTTTAAGACAAGCTCAAATGGCAATGGAAAGAAACATCAGGAACTCTTGTTGCAAGTGTCACGCTTGGGTAAAAATGGTGAGAGAAAAAGAACGTTCAACACAGAATCAGCACATGCAAAGAAAAGCAGGGAGAATCTCTAGCTAACATGGGACAGTCTCTAGTACCCAATCGTGTCACAACTGGGAGACCTTTAAGTTTATCACGCCCAAATGTAGTAGAACAATAATTTTCATTTGTCAAAGGATTTTTACATATTTATTTCAATGAATTCTCATAGCACCATTGAGATGAGGGTGGGGTAAGTAATAGTAAAAAATTTATTGATAGTAAGAAAGCCAAGATTCAAATACATTAGTTGATTAATTCCTCAAGATCACTCAGTGGATGAATGGCTAAACTTTCACTATGGGAATCATGATCTGCTGCCCTCAACTTATAAATTAAATTATCTACTATATTCTATTTATCAACAAAGACAGAAATTCTGAGTCTTCTTCTACAAAGTAAAGATTTTAGCCTTTTTTGCTAACTTGCAGGAATAGCATGAAAAATACCTTTGAAATTTAGAGAAGCATCTTATGACAAACTGTATTTGCAACCAATGACACACACCAGTCAACATTTTACACGTGTTGCTTTTTTTCTCACTTCCTCTTGAATTAGGCAAAAGGGACACAAGTAACTTTTCTCGTGTTACAAGCGGGGCCAACTTTTCACAGATGCAGGTAACTGATGTCATAGTTACTTTTTTGTTTCTGGGACAAAGTCCCTGACACCCATACATTAAAGGAGGAATGGTTTATTTTACCTTACAGTTCGTACAGGTTTCAGTCCATTGTCTGCTGGCTCCAAGGCAAAGAAGCGTGGCGTAGAATAAACTGTCCATGCCAGGCAGCAACTGGCTAGTCCACCTCCCATCTTTTCCTTTATATTCCATCTAGGCTACAAACCTATTGGTGCCACCCACACCCAAGGTGGGGTTCCCATTACCCACACCCAGACCACTGCTAATGAAATCGGTAGACTAATCCAATGACCACACCCATAATATTCACATATCCTTGAGCTACATTCGTACACCCTAGATCAAGCCACCTCTAAAAAGCCCCACCTATGAGCACAGGGGGCTTTGAGGGGATACCTAGATACAAGCCCCAGCACCCGTTCAGCCAGCTGTTCTTCCTGAAGTGCTCGTCGTGGCACTCTGTGGCTCAGACTGTCTGCCCAACCTGCCAAGGCACCTGGGTTACAGACACAGAGCTGCGGGTGGCTCTCAAGCTCTACAAGTCACTTCACTGCTCGCCCCGCCCCGCCCCTCCCCCGGCAATTCAAACAATAACTCAGCCTTAAAACCCAGCCGAGTTTTACTCCAAACCCAAATTCCATCCAAATCTCTAAGACACTGTGAGCAGAGACTAAAATATATACTTATGAAAGATGGGCTAGCTCACAAATTCCTTGTTCTTCAGCATCAGTGTGGTATCTGCAACATTTTTAGGAAGAACTTGAAGTAGATAAAGAAAAGAAAAGGAGAAAGGTAGGAGGAAGGAAGATTCGAAGAAAATAAGGAAGGAGGAAGAAAAGGGAATGGAGGGGAAAAGAGGAGCGAAGGCGGCGGGAGAGGATCAGGAGAGGAATCTGCATCCTTAACCCCCCGCCAAGTCCGGCTGAGCTTGGCCCTAGGTTTCTGTTCTTATGCTTCCTGCAAGGTAAAGAAGCCAGACCCTTGGTCACAGTATCCTTTAAGCCCTTGATGATTTTAATGAAAAATAATCATAAAAATAGTTGGCTTTTGTTAGTGAAAGTTGCCAAGGAACAGAGAAAGTGAAGACCAGGAGTTGATTCTACCCAGAGGCATTTTTACCAGTGATTCTTTATTTGCTTCCTCTCTGTGAGCCATGATCACCTCAGGAGATTTCATCTGGATAAAGCAGAGGTTTAAAAAACACTCCTATTAGATCTTATGGCATCTGTGACTTGAACCTATCTTCCAGAGCACCTGTTCACTAAGGAGAGGTGGATGCCTTCGTTCTTTTAAGGACAGGCACATCTCTGCCATTCTTCCACCAATCTGCCGCCAAGGCTATGCTATAGCCAACTAGTTCGCATCAGGAACTTGCTATGCCATAGCGTAGGTGGGTCTTTTGCCTCATGTATTCATTTTACAAGCATTTATTGATTGTTTAGCATGCATCTGGCACAGCTCATGGCAGTATTTCTCCTTCCTTTCTGCCCCACGGTACCAGGGAAGGCAGCAGAAGTTTGTGGGTGAGTGTTATGTCTCCCAATAGCCTTTTGCTCATTTAGAAGTTTTTGGACTTTTTCCCAGCCTGGCATCTGTGAAACGCAGCCCTACCGAATGGGAGAAAAGACTTGCTCCCAAAGTAGCTCATCATAAAGGGTTAGATGCTAAAATATATGAGGTTTTCCTATGATGTGATAACAAATAACAAAATCACAGATTGGTTAAAAATGGGCTAAGGAGCCGGGCATGGTGGCGCATGCCTGTAATCCCAGCACTTGGGAGGCTGAGGCCGGAGGATCAATGTGAGTTCAAGACCAGCCTGGGCTACAAAATGAGCTCAAGGCCAGCCTGCACTGCAAATCGAGACCCTGTCTCGAAAAGACAAAAAAAAAAAAAAAGAAAAAAAAAAAGAAAAAAGAAAAAACGGGCTAAGGACTTTAATAGACTTTTTTTTAATAGACTTTTTTTTTTCTTTTGTGGTACTAGGAATTGAACTCAGGACCTTGAGCTTCCCAGGCAGGCACTTATACCACTGAGCTACATCCCTAGCCCCCCAATAGATGTTTCTTAAAAGAAAACATACAAATGACCAAACAGGTATATTTAAAAGTGTTCAACAGCAGGGAAATGCAAGTCAAAACCACTAGGAGATACCTCCTCTCTCCTGTCGGAATGGCCACTGTAAACAAACAAACAAACAAACAAAAGACAAGTGTTGGCAAACATGTGGATGGGGATGTAAATTGGTACAGTTATTATAGAAAACAGTATGGAGGTTCCTCAAAAAATTTAAAAATAAACCAACCCAGTGATCCAGGGTTCCTACTTCTTAGTATTTAATCTGGAAGAATTAAAATCAGAGTCTCAAGAGATTTTAACGTCCCCATGCTCACTGCGGCATTGTCACAATGGCCAAGATATAGAAATAATCCAAACATACAGTGTTAGATGAATAAATTTTAAGAAGCAGCATGCACATACAATGGGATACTCCTTAGGTTTAAAGGGATTCTGCAATGTGCAATAGCATGGATGAAACTGACAACACTTAGTGAGTTAAATAAACCAGTTACAGGAAGGCAACTAAATATATTGTAACACTTATACAGAGTATACAAAGTAGTCCAATTCATGGAATCAAAGAGTAGAATGTTAGTTCCCAGGGACTGGGAGAAAGAAAATCAACAGGAAAAAAAAAAAACTCCAATGAAGCAAGATGAACAAGTCCTAGATGTACTGTACAACATTGTATGTATAGTTATATGTAGTGTATTGTACACTTAAAATTTATTAAGAGGCTATATCTCATATTAAGTGCACTTACTATAATAACACAAAATTTATGAAATAAAAAGAATGAATTTAAAATGTTTAGTAGTATATAGATTTTAGGAGGAGACATTAGAAAATATCCCAGAGACCAAGTTTCTAGGGTGACTATCCCAACCACGTGGCAGGACCACCCTACTAGGGCTACTGCAACAGCTGCTGCCCCTGAACTCAGCTGTGGAGGCCTCCTCCGGCAGTAAGGCGACTGCCTCAGGACAGCTACTATAATGTCTCAGTCAGCAGGTTCCAGTCCACCAGCAGGAGCCCAGGGGCTAAGGTGAGGCAGTTCCTTCCCAAGAGTTTAGAAGACTTTTGAAGACTACAGGTAAGCGGTCCCAAGCAAGTCTGTACTAATACTATATGCATGAACATCAAGACTCAATGCATCCAGCTGGGTGTGATGGCACACGCCTGCAATCCCAGCACTGGAAAGGTTGAGGCAGGAGGATCATTGCAAGTTCAAGACCAGCCTGGGTTGCAAAGTGAGTTCAAGATCAACCTGAACTGCATAGTGAGACCCCCGTCTCAAAAAAAAATACTCAAAGCAAAGTCCAAAGGAACCAGAGATTGGGGATAAATCTGTGTCATATCCCTAAGTGAGTAGGTTGAGAAGATGAGATTAAACTGACAGGAGGCCAGGAATCTGAGGAAAGGAAGCAATTTTACATTAATTTGCATAATGACTTCATTAACACCTTCTTTTCCATCACATAAACTTCCATAAAGATATGGACTGTGCCATACTTACTTGCTCACCACGAAAGTTTCAGAGTGTAACACTACATTGTTGGTATTTATTCAGTCAGTGCAAAAAAGTCATAAATGAGAACTTCTGTTATTTTTCCAGCACTGCTACTGATACTATTATTGCCTAGTTTCCTCAGTATAATATGCTACCTGATGAATCCTCTTAAATTTTAGTGCTCTTGATCTGGGTGCAATTTTGAGGTTGTGTTTTCTTGCGAAAATTCAGTAAGTTGTAAGCTTGTGATTGAGCACCTAAGCCAGCACGTCTGACAATGCTAAATTTATTGTGGTCCACAGAGGTGCTAGCCAGAGTCTCTGGAACTAGAAGAAGAATCATAGAATCCTGTAGTTTTGTAGGTAGGCCACCCTTCTGGGTCTGATGTCTGGCACTGGTTTCCAGGGTACAGAACCCTAGTGTATTTGAACCCTAGTGTATTTGAAGCTACTTCTCCTAACTTGAGTATTATCAGATCCACACAGTCAGAAAGTAGTACGAGCACAGTAGCAACACATCAAACAATGGAAATAGTGAACTCAGGACTAGGCCTGGGAAGTCCAAGAAATACAATTATGGGTCTCAAACAAATAGCTCCATCTTCCTATGTCGATGTTAAGCAAAGGTTCCATATAACCAAGTGACAGAGAAAAAAGCATTGTTGCTATTTTACCGTTTCCATTCCCATGAAGGGTGTACTCCTCATTTCAGCACTGGCCAAAAGGAAACTGCTGCTGCATTGTGGCTTCCCTCAGAGATGAACTGAATGAGCAGTAGTAAAGGAAGATCTTGCAATGGGCAGAGTTGCAAGAAGTTGGACACTTACTTGCATGGAGGAAGGAATGGCTCAAGGTTGGGTTATACTTGGTAAAAGACTTCTTTGGTTGACTATAGACTGGAAGGAGCAAAACTCAAAGAGACAAAGATTCTACAAGAGAGGATAGCCCAGTGGAAAGGAGCAAAGGCATGTGGGTCTTTGCTGCTTCACATAATGCCCAACAACCAGGAAGAGATGACAGTTTGTCACCTGCCAGCCTCTCTTCTCAGTCTCCCTGGTGCTTGCAGAATGAGCCATTTATGGATGAAGACCATGTCCAACAGCACAGATGTCCTCTTACCAAGGCTGAACGAGCTACAGTCACGGCTATGTGCCCAAACATCCAAGAGAAAAAGTAACACTAAACCCTCAAAATGGTATTTCCCCCCAAGAAAACCAACCAGTCACTAGGGATAGTTTTATGATGTTATAGTCTAGTGAAGTTGAACCTTTTAGCATTTTCAATGATACAAACAGCCTACTGTGGCATATGTGCCATAGACTTACCACCACCATCATAGGCTCTTTATCATGGAGTAGGCAGTCATTCATCTGCCACACATCTGCCAGCATAGGTGTGGATGTAGAGGGCGCCTTATATACTGACATGGGGTGTTATACAATACTGCTTCAGATCAAAGAACCAAATTTTTAGCAAAGGAGGTCCAACAAGTGCATGTTCACGGGATACTCTGGTTTAACCATGAACTTTCCCACTAGACTGTCTGCCTAGGAGGATAACATGGCCTAAGAGTGGCTTAGCTAAAGTATTGGCTCTAGAACAGCTCTGTGTAATGTTTGACGGCCATCCTCCAAGATGAAATGCACACATCAACCCTTTGTTGGTGTGACGTACTGGGTACTGAAGAACTGGAATGCACACCATGAAATCAGAGGATAAACATAACACTGTCCAGTCTTATCACCACTCTCAGAGGCCTGTTCATGGGTTTCTGCCTTCTTATCTCAGCACACTTGGATATTGCCAGGTTAGATATCCTGACTGTTAGGATGGCAGTGGAAAACTCATTTCTATTAAGAGATGTTAAGGGGCCCAAAGTGATGAATCCCATTTGCTCGCAATGGGATCCTCATACAAGTGGACCTATGGGCAAAGCAGAGAATATTTGTGAGGCTATTCAACCTTGAGAGCCTTGATATGCTATGGCTCTGTTGCACAACGGAGGAGAGAACTCAGGAGATTCATTATGGTAACACCATACTCAGTGTCCCATGCCCAGTAATAATGAAAAACAGACAAATGCAACATACAAAATCCCAACATGGCACAGCAACTTAAGGGCCTACATACCTTGAGGATGAAGGTATAAGTTACCCCATCTGCCAAGCAAAACCCGCCAGCAGAACTGCGAGCCAAGGATGAGGAGTGGTACTGCAGGAAACACTGTTACACAGGCTTGGAACCTCCTGAAGCAGCTGGGACTGTCTCTTGTTCCCTTAATCCAATTACGTTAAGTTATTTGTAAAGACTGTGGCTGGTCACTAATGTACTTAACACAACTGAGGCATAAGAAATGCTTATACTGACTGACATAATTTGCAGACTGTTACTAGTTGCCTTTTGTTCAGTCTTAACCTACCCTTGGCTTTATCTTTAATTCTAGGTATGAATTTGACCCACTTGGCATTGACAGTGCCTGTCTCAAGTATGTACCATGGGCTTCAGTGAAAGACGTTTGAAGGAATATTACTAAGTTTACTCTATTGATATTACTAAAAGATAGTCTCCCTTGTATTTTAGAAACGATATGACGTATAACCCAAGACCTAGCAAAACATCTACTGTGTTGTTGATGCTTCGTAAATATTTGTTAAAGAATGATTTTTTTCTTTTACCTAAATATATAAACTACCTAATGAAGCTCAGTGCTACAGTAAGTAATCAACAACAAAATCTGCAGTAATTTTTCTAATTTTGGGGAGCAACAATAAATGTGGTAACCTCTAAGCTACTGCAACTCCACTGGCAGGTGTGGCAACTGGTACTCAGGAAGTCAGGTAACACTCTCAGAATCACCTGGAATAGCTAGAACTAGAATTCAAGTTCCCTTCCGGGGTTTCCCTATAACAACACTTCATGATGGTCCTTCAGTATATTTGGACAGTTCTCCAAAAGCTTTACCCTTAGTCATTTGTCCACTGTAGCCTCAAGCCAGGATCTGGAATGCCACCCCCAAAACTTCATGTGTTTAGAGGTGGCCTTTTGGAAAATTATCACATCCTGGGTATTACACTCATTGGTGAGCTCAGTGACTGTGTGCTATTAGTGAGGTGAGGTGAGACCTGGTTAGAAGAAGCAGGTCGCTGGGGATGAGCCCTGAAAAGGGTTTATCTCCGTACCTGGCTAATCCCTTCTCTCTCTGCTTCTTGACTGCCGTGATACGACCAGCTTTTCTCTACAGCAAGCCCTTCCACCATGCTATTTCTGCCTTGGGGCCTGCTGACCTCAGACTGGACCCACTGAGACAATAAGCCAAAATAAACTTCTCCTTTAAGCTGCAGGTGTTGAGTATTATGTCTCATCAATAAGAAAAAAAAAAAAAAAGACTAACATCTGTAGTATATCACTTATGCCATTCTATTTACTCCCCAAACCTTGGATTTCTTTTCTGAATTTCTTCTAATCATGATTAGATTCTCACTAATCTAACTGCTTCCCCCTATCAGATTTTACCCTTCTCTGATTCTTCTGTCTTCATGAACCTGAAGTTAGTGTGCTCCCAGGAGACGTGGTATTCTTTTTCCATCACCATTGCCAAAGTTTTCCTTTGGTGTTACCGAAGTTTGGAACCACTGTGTATTTCACACATTTAACACTGCATTTCTCTTACTTCAAATTCTCTTCTTGCAGCCAGTAAAAAGAAGGGATTATTCACCACCTGAATCCAAAATATCTCCCTGGCCCTCCCTCTGCTAAGCTAGAGTTCACTTAACAAACCAATACTTCCAAATAAAACTAGACAGTTTTGGAGTCAGGAATACCGATGGGTATTTTAAAGACGTGCTTGCAGCTTAAGGAACACAGACCCTCCTTTGCTGCTTGTGTCATCTGTGTGTCCCAGCCTATACTTCCCTGTGGCAAAAACGGGTGTTGCAGCAACAAAATATTCTATTGTTAGCCCTGGGGAAGGCACAGGCTCACCTGTTGGCAGCCTCTGCCTTCCCTCCACTTTTTTTCCCTTTCTGCTACACATCCTAATAACAGTGACTCCTGTTGTTACAGGGACAATGAAGCAGCTGTGCATATGGCTTCCACTCCTCCCCTGGAGCAGCTATCCCCAGTGCCTCGGCCCAGGCTGCCCACTGTGCAGGGCTGAGCTGGACCCCTGATGTTGTCTTTGACCACGGAAGATGCTTCTGTTGCTGCCGCTGCCAGAGAGAGCTGATGCTGATCAGCGTCGTCACCGCTTTGGACATCCTGACACGGCCCACGCACTTCATTTTAGGGATGCTGGTGTCAGCGACAAGAGCGCTCTCCCATTTCCACTGATACCAATTCTGCTGCCTCGGTCGCCCAGGGAGATTCTAGCAAACCAATCTTTTAAGTTTTTATTTTACACTGGAGCTCCCTAAACCTCAGGCTCAGATAGGAACCCCAAGTTGCCAAATCATTGGACAACAGAATAATAAACCCTCGTCCTGCATTAAAAATGCCTCCTGCTCCCCTGCACTCGGCCACAAGATCCCTAAGCAAAGTCCTTCCTGCTCAGTCTCCCCTCCTGAGAGGGAGCTCTGATCTCATATAAACAGATCTCTAGGACGATTATCCTCCAGGCCTTCTAGCATGCCTAAATGTGGAATAAAGTCCACTAACACTTCAAAAGAAAGGCTAGGTAGAAATGAGTGACCAAGAATTAGAACATCCTTCAAGTGTCCTAACACCGCCTTATACGTACCCATGACCTGACACAGTAACTCTCCACCAATGAGCTGTCTTAGAAGAAAAAATGAAAGTCACTAACGAGATCCTGGTTGTTTGTTTGCCCACACATTTGTTTCTTCTGAAGTGAAGCTTTGTCCTTTTATTATCACTCTCAGTGACTGTCAGAGATGGACAATTTATTTATTGTACAATTTCTTAGGATTCCTTCTCTTATGATGCTAAACAGTCAACATTTTCATGAATCAAAGTTCTCAGCGCATCTTAGGAATTTATGTAGGGCTCATAACTAGGATTTGTAAGGTACTACAGGCTCTACTTACTTACCTACTGCTTCAAGCCCATGTCCTTGGGTAGATGTTTGGATAGAGAAGCCCTAATTTGATGAACAAATGTTTAAGATTTCCATGGTACATCCAAGGTGCACACCCACTGAGCTCATTCATATACTGTATTTTTTCCTCTGCTAGGAAACTAAACTTCCCCCAACTTTTCTTATAAGCTGTGTTTCTTTCTGTCAAGGAGCCCTGTTGCTTGTGTAAACCATCTCCATTTTCCTTTGTCAAAGTCTGATAAAACAGGAGGTATTTGTTTTTCACTGTTTTCTTATTCTTGGCTTTCTTACTTCTCACACCTTTTGCTGCTATACTTCCAGACCATTTCCTCAGGAGTGTAGCGTTGTGAATTCAAACCATGGCTAGCCCTTTGGACCGGGTTTTATCTGTATGGGAATATCTTGATCAGAGGTTGAAGTTCTTATAGCCTGCCCATGTAACCATGGAAATGACTTGATTTGATTCTATTAGATCAAGTTCATGGCAAACTCTCTTATCTTTCCACACTACACTGATTTTATTATACTTTCTTTTATATGTCAGTGGTTCTCAGCACTCCCGCACTTAACCTTTTCTTGGAGAACACCCCTTTAGTAATTTATTGCAAAATTGCACACTGAACTGAGCTTGGGTGTCTTCAGTTCAATTCTCTCTTTATTACAATCCTGCCCCAGTCTCCAGACTTTGAAATCAAGAGGACAACAGAAAGGAAAAAAATTCTATTTCCCCAAAGAAACAGATTTTGTATTATGTATGGAAAGACATAAAGTTTCATGTTTTGGTCCTTTAATTACATGTCTCTGAGTGGACTTTTAGCTTCTTGGTGTTTTAGCTCCCTTCTGTCTAAGGTCAGAATAATACTGTCTTTCCTATCTTAGGAGTTAGCATAATATGAGACATTTATGTGAGATGATTTAAAATATATAAAGCTTCATTTACCTATAATTTGATAATATTTTCATTCAAAGAGTAGAAGTAACATCCCTAGAAAAAAGAGATCATTTTCTCATGAAATGATCTCCCCTTTACTCTCAGTGTTGCAGGCAGCTCAGGTAGATAGAAATATTATAGGCAGCGAGACAGCGCTAAGCCCTCAAAGGAATCAGTGCAGAAGAGGAGATGCCTTGCAGCTGTGGGGGAGACAGGCACCTCCCCTGAAGGCCAGACCTCAAAACAAAGGATAAAACAAACGCACTCACATACCTCCCTAAGGATAAACAGCAGGGATTGATATTCTAAGTAGGTCTCTACCACCTCGAAAGAGCCAGGAAGAGCCACTAACCCAACCCCCTACAGGAAAGGCCCTGGATCTGTATTCAGGTCTGCTTGTTAGGTGACTCACTTTTCCACTTGATCCCAGTGTAATCAATTTTACCTGAGCTATTGTACTGGTGATCTTACGGATTGACTATAGTTTTGTCCCAGCTCATGCCCACCTTGCGAGTTCCCGTTTCCCACCTTAGACCCACCTCACGTCGTGGGTTTGCTCTATAAAAATGTCTGGAAAAGGCAGGGTCCTTGCCAACCTGCTCAGGACCCCTTCTGTCTGTCTGTCTGTCTGTCTCTCTTGGATAGAAGTACCTCTCCAATAAATATAGTCTGCTCTTTACCTCCATCATTCCTAAAATTCAGTCTTCAATTTTAGAGAACACTAACTCGTATTAGACATCTACCAGCTTAGAAGTTTCTTTCCCCTGTATCATTAGGGTTGGCCTTCTGATAACTCGAACAGATAATTCTTGTGTGCTGAAATTCTGAGAGCCTTAGAAAGCATCTTTGACCCCAAATAGCCTTTGTCACCTGTTTGTTGATATTTGAAATACTGTAAAACCAATCATCAAGGACACATGGACAGACAAGTCTGGCAAATAAATACTACTGCACAAAGAACTGCTGCTGTAAGTTCAGACAAATGGCATAAACTAAAAACTGGTTCTGGACCTTACCCAAGAAGCAGGACATGTGAGAATGAAGTCTTTTTGCGTGGTGTACCCATATACATTTTTGCTTTCTGCCAGCAATTTATCACTCTTTGTCAATTCCTTACCCCCCCCCCCAAATGGCATTAAACTGATGAAAAAAGCAATTACTTCCTACGACTAGAGTTGATGGCTGGCCAAAAATGAGTGTTCCAACTCCCCATAGACGGGACTGCTAGTTCTGTCTATAGGTCCATTGGGTGGGGGGAGATATTCAAAGTCCCTTTACCAAGGTGACTCAATCACAATGGGCCAAGGTGAATGCATGAATCAGGATGGTGTGAGATAAAAGAGTTTGTGGTGAACTAAAGAGAGAATCATGTTTTTCTACAGGTATTCAAATTCAAGTCTAAAACTTGTGTTGATAAACCACATGCATTCACAAAGTGACCACTGTCAGCCACCAGGCTGCCAGGTTGTGACTTCCAGCCTAACCCCTCACTGTAAAGATGATCCACTGGTATACCTGCATACACTTGAGCCTGTAAGGCACCACTTACAGTGCCTCAGCTTGATTACCAAACTTCAAATCTTTCCCCTTCCAAGTGAATCCCACCTGCCCCTGGATGCACCACAATACCTCGTCTCAGTTGCTGTGTGATATCTGCGCCACTCTTGCCTTTCTGTCCCATATTCTCCCCTCCTGAGCATGACCCTAAGGCTATGGGAGGAACCTTCCTGTAGCTAATGCTAACGGTACTTCTGTGGAAACACCTACTGTTATTCCATGGTGCGAACCCAATTCCTCAACCCCACCATTCCCAGGCTGCAGAGATGCGAGAATCACTCAGACATTCTCTATCCAGCTCAGTACAGGGCTTGAGCACCTGGGCCCCAAAGCCATGCTGAGTGGACCCAGAATAATAGAGAGCTTTTGCAATCAGCCCCAAGGGCTTCTTGTCTCTGTGTTGCTCCCTCATACGTAAGTCTAAGACAAACACACAAACACTCTCATCTCTGTCAGAATGAGCCACAGTGTGGGCACAGTTCACATAGTGCCAAGAAACATTTTTTTCCCCACCCACCACACCACCAAATAAACAAAAGTAAATTTGCAAAGACACTGCTTTGACTAAAGCATTCCGGGGAGTTTACACTAACCAAAACTCCAGGCTTCTCTGTTTAAAGCCTCAGCAGGAAGAAAACTCCAACAGTGCAGTGAATCCAGACTTGGTTTATGTCTGTGCAGCTACGGGGCCTATTTAGTTGAATGCAGTGCTCTATAACAGTGATGGCAAACTTATGGCACGTGTGCCACAGCCAACTGTTTGTTATTCCTGAAAGCTCGGCAGGGTTGATCATTCCCACTCCATAGCAATACAAAAAGAAATACTGACACGCTATGACATGGGTGAACTTAAAGACAGTATGCTAAGAGAAACAAGCAAGACATATGTCACATGGTTCCACCCCTGGTAGCAGCCCTTATCCGTGAGAAATACATTTTACAATCCCTATTCAATGCCTGAAACCTCAAAGAGTATCAAACTCTCTGCATGTTTTGTCCTACATATGTTTACTATAGTAAAGTTTAATTTATAAATTATGCACAGGGAGAGATTAATAATAACTATGATAAAACAGAAAAATTGTAACAATATACTGAATAAACCTTACGTTAATCTGGTATCTCTCTCCAAATATGTTTGTTTTGCTTTTCTCTCAAAATATATTGCACCATAAATCTTAACAACTTCAGCTTATGTTTTTTTTCCTTTTCTTATTGAGGAGTTTTACCCTTCACCTAAAGGAAGCACTTTATGGCTTTTCTTTGATATAGTTGCATCATCAGAATCACTACTTTTGCACTTTGGGGACTTTCTAAGTGAAATAAGAACTTACTTGAATGCAAGTACTCTGACGCCATAACAGTTGACCTGATAACTGACACAGGTACTAAGTGACTAATGATCAGTTGTCTATGCACAATGTGTTTACATGGGACAGAGGGATGAGCCACATCCCAGGCCCAGGGCAGGATGGCACAGAATTTCATCACACTATTCAGAATAGTAAGCAATTTAAAACTTTTGGATTGTTACTCAAGAAAAAAAATAAGACAATTATAAATGAATTCTATATGGCCTAGATGTAGGACACTTCATTTTACAAATATGTCCAAAATATTACAAAAAGATATATTCTAAGAATCAAATTACACTAGGCATTATTCATCAACTTTTATGAGTGGGTGACAAAAATGTTAAGTGAAATGTTATTTGGGAAATGAGTAAGAGATGGGTCAGATTGATATCACAGGCACTCACTGATCAGTAATGTATGTTGTATATCTAGAAATGAGACAGTCAAATCCAAATTGTGTGTCTTGTGACATAGTACAACAGAAATAACATTTGTTAGCAACCTTGTCACATTCCTGCTGAGAAAAAAAGATTCAATCAAGATCCAATCAAGATTCTATGTCACTACAGTTAACATAAAATGGATAGTTAAAATCACAAGTAAGAAATAAACCTACTCTGCAATATGAAACCTTCTATCACACTGATAAAACAATGTCTCCAAAAAATCAGTGTCGGGAAAAGGTCAGGGGGGTTTTGCTATGTTATAAAGACACTAAAAAAAAAAAAAAAAAAAAAAAAAAAAAAAAAAAAAAAAAAAAAAAAAAAAAAAAAAAAAAAAAAAAAAAAAAAAAAAAAAAAAAAAAAAAAAAAAAATAAAGACACTAAAAACATAGCAACAGAATGCATTATGTAAAATTTAGGTACAAATTTTAAGAAACTGTTTAAAGGTCAAGATGACATTAGGGAACTACTAATAGGAATATATAATACATGCGCAACTTAAGCAACATAATATTTACCGGCATCTGGTATTTACTGTAAAATTTTTCAATAAAATGAGCAAACAAGAAGAAGTTGTAGGTAATTAAGACAAGGTTACCAAAATGTTGATGTTGAAATTGGGCAATGGCAAATGGGTATTCACTCTGCTATTCTCACTGTATTTGTGTATGTTTGAATTTTTCTATAATTAAAAGTCAGAAATAAAATGAATTCACCTTTACATCTTATTAAATGTCTTTAGATCTAGCAAACTGTGTCCCAAAAATATATCACAAAAAATTCTGGATGCAAACAATGTATAGTGAAAGAATTGAATGTAACTAAAAATTTCCAACTACTGATTATTTAAACAAATCATGTTTAGCTGTTTTATGAAGCCAAGGAGAATAAAGAAGTAGATACCTGTGAAAATAGGAAGTTGTTCATAACACAGTGTTCAGTAGAAGACCAGATTCAAACTCCATGACCTAACTTGCCACATATGTATACATATATGTGAGGGAAGACACCTTTATATGTAGACAATAATGTAAGTAAGCAGTATTTCTAGATTTGTTTTGGTATTACTACTTTGATTAATTTTTTATTATTTGAATGTATTACTGTCTAATGATTCAATATGTGTCTAATATGTAATGAGCAAATCTGAGTAATATTTATGATATACATAATAAAGAATTAATAGAAGTACAAATAACTTTTTTTTTTTGGTACTGGGAATCAAACTCAGGACGTTGCACTTGCTAGGCAAGTGCTTGTGCCACTGAGATACATCCCTGGCCCAGAAGTATAAATAAAACTTTTAACTCTTTATTTCTGGAACTTTCTCTTTAACATTCAGACTCCAAATAACTGAAACTACAGAAAGTGAAACCACAGGTTGGGGTGGCTACTGTATATGAAATATCTGGAAAAGGCAAAGCCAAAGAAACAGAAGGTTTGCCAAAAGGGCGTGGGAGGAACACGCAGCACCCGTTAGTAGGTGTGGTATTTCTTTTTGGACTGATACAAACTGTGAATATGCTAAAAGTAACTTCGTTGCATACTTTCAATGGATGAGTTGTATGGTTTGTAGTTCATAGCTAACAAAACTGTTAAAACATATATTTTAAAAAAGAGGGACTATGGTACGTGAACAACTTATATCTACAGGGTACTTACAGCAAACCAGGTTTGCTAGAAATTGATATAAAACTAGGCAGGTTTTAAAATATTTTAAAATTATTATTCCTTTCTCTAGTGAAATACTGTAGCTGTAAGCAGATAGTATAGAAAAGTGCTTATACTGTCTTCCTAGTTTCCCCCTGTGATGTTACACGCATGGGCTTTGTAGACACAGATTTTTAAATGACTTCTGAGTGTTCTTCCTGCTCATTGTGAAACATTTTTTGTGGTTGAGTGTCTCGGATCTGTTTTGTTGCTGGCTTCAAATTTGCCAAATCAGGACAAAACCTCCTTCACCAGTAATGCCACAAAACTGAACACTGCTTGAATTTGTCTCTGATGTCCATAAAAGGTAAGTTTTGTAACCAAATGCTCAGCATCCTTTGAATGGCCCTCAGGAAGACACATCCCTGTGGCCAGATACACCACCAATTGCAGGAAACAACCTGTCTAGGGCACTTATTCATTGCTGGGACAAAATACCCAATGCAGACCTACAGTTTTAAGGATGAGAGGTATACTTTGACTCATAGTTTTAGTCCATGGTAGG
This sequence comes from Dinomys branickii, assembly GCA_004027595.1. Classification (NCBI taxonomy): domain Eukaryota; kingdom Metazoa; phylum Chordata; class Mammalia; order Rodentia; family Dinomyidae; genus Dinomys; species Dinomys branickii. The sequence goes on along the minus strand of PVLD010005894.1, from coordinate 71,382 downwards.
TTAATTGGCTCAAAGGCAGACATGGCACTGCACAGAGGCATAGGAGCAGAGGGTGGCTCATGTCATGGCAGCCAGGAGGCAGAATGATTGGGAGGGAGGAGTCAGGGAGGGAGATGCACCCTTCTAGTTCACACCCCCAGTGACGCACCTTTGTCAGGCAGATCCTGCCTCATAACAGCACATTCAGCCCTGAACTCTCCAGTGGATTAATTCACGGTTGAATATATGCCTCCAGAATCCAATCACCTGCCAAAAGCCTCACCTGAGGTTTTCAACCTTGTAGGTCTAAATGCTACTAGAGCCTCAGCCCGATGGGCTCACGTAGAAGGCCCCGTGATCGTACAACCCACATCTGAGCTGATGCACACGCTAGTGCACACTGATGTAAACTGGGCTCAAGCTTGTGATCCTTCTGCCTTGGTAGTCCATTGTGTTGGGATTACAGGTATGTGACAATCTAAAAAAAAAAAAAGTGAAATAAATAAATAAGGTTGCAGAGGAGGCTCACTGTGAAGACCCTGGGTTCAGTCCCAGTGCCGAATAAAAAACTGTGAAGCGCAAGTGTGAACGAAGGCACGGATGACTGCACTCGAACACCCATCCTGTGGGTGCGAAGTGAGCTGCTGAACCGCCAAGGGAGGGAACACTAACTCAGCAGCACTGGTTGGGCAACGGCTGCAGAAGCAGATCCCAGGAGCCCACAGGAACCGAAGGCAGCCCTCCACTGGCTGAACACAAACCTGAGAAAGAAAAACGATTGCTCGCTGCCAAGGGCAACACTCAGCTAATTCTAACAGTAAAGCAAAACGCATAACATACAAGAAAATGTTGAGTCCCTCGGGTTGATTTGAACAGAAGACTACAAAATACTAGTGGCCTTCACGAAGAGCATTTGTAGGGTCCTCTTACCAAGCTTTGTGAGGGCCACTTCCCTTCCAGCATCCCACAGATTCTTTGCAGGTTCAGCTAAAACTCAGACAATACAGAGCACCACTAAACTAGGCTTTAAAGTCAAATTAACTTGGGCCCCATCTATTTCTACTGTATTACCTTGATCTAGTTACTTGCTTGCTATGAGCCTCGGTGTCCTAATTTGTGAAGTGGGGATTCTTGTAATTAGAGCACCTACTTCACAAAGCAGTACGAAAACGCCATGATGATAAGCATAGAGAGCTCTCTGGTCTGTCTTTCTCGGTTTCTGGATTATAAAAGGGAAGACAGTCTTTAAAGCCTTAGCAGGTATAACCTCAGGGACAGCCTAGTGGGGACCACTGGAACCAGCAACAGCAGAGCGCTCTCCCCCTCCTCCTCCCTTTTTCTTACTTCAGAAGTAGACACCAGGAAACCGCCAGAAGGCTGTAAAGAGGATGCGGGGAGATGACACTTCACGTGACTACAGGAAAAAGATTCCCAAAGACCATTCTGAAAAGTGCAAAGATTTCAATTTCAGACCAGAGAATGAAAAAGCAAGTGGGCTTGACTTTTATTTATACAACCCCGTATCTCTGTTTTTGTTTTACTGGCCCTTTAATTTTTTTTTTTTTTTTTTTTTTTGGCGGTACTGGGGATCGAACTCAGGACCCTGCGTATTTTACTGTTTTGTTTCATTTATAAGAAAATAAGCTCAATTCTATTTATGTGAAATTTCTAGAATAGATAAATCTCTAGGGACAAAACGAAGTCTGTAGCTGCCAAGGAGATGGAGGGAAAAAACTACTTAATTCTGTTTTATTCTAGACTGATAGAAATATCTGGAAACTAAAGATGCTTTTACACAACACTGTGAATGTACTAAGCACCTCTGAATTGTTTGCTGTAAAACTGGTTTTTTTTGGTACCAGGAATTGAACTCATGACCTCAGGCTTGCCAGGCAAGCACTTATGCTGCTGAGCTATACCTGTAGCCCCCAAATTGTTAATTTTACAATATGTGAATTTAGAATCTCATCTTAATACTTTTTTTTTAAAAGAACACCCCTGAAAGTTGTGTCAGCTTTGTGACGAGATCAGGCGTGCTCAGAGTGGTGTGGCCATGGACTGCCTCTGCTTTCTGATCTCGTTGCTCATCTCTCACTTTTTTGCAACATCACATAAATCATGCGTTCACCTTCGTCACTGCACCCACATTGTTATTTTTAAAGCTCAGGATGCTAAAACCCCCCTGGGTCACATAGCCACATATAGGTGCAAAAAAAAGTGAAAAGGGTGATTTTGGTTCTAGCCAGTCACATCTCCACTAAAATCAGACTTTCTAGTTCTAGAAAATCCAGGAGAGCTGGTCAATGAGGGATAAGAAGTTTATTCATTTCTATTAGGGTGAACTATTTATATACTAAAAACAGAATTTGTGGCCTCCAAAATGGGAGGGTTGAGCCAGGAAGAGGAACGATTTTTTTTTTTTTTCCAGGACCGGGGATCGAACTCAGGGCCTTAGTGCTTAGCGGCAAGCACTTACCCCACTGAGCTGTACCTCCAGCCCGAGGAACAATTTTTTAACTAGATTAATTCAATTGAAGATAGAAGAAAAAAAAAAGGCAGGAAAAAATTTGCTGAGCAGAAAACACACAGTAGGAGGGGAGGGGAGAAAGAATGTAAACATATAAATATTTGCAGTAACTACAAATGCATAGACTGACCAGGTGGAAAGAGATTCTTTCAAATCACTGATCTATTTCACCTAAGTTACTGATTTTGTTTCCACAGAATATTTTATACTAGTCTTTTATTATCCTTCCATTGTCTGTGGGGTCACTAGGGATGATCCCTCTTTTATTCCTAATAATAGTAGTTTGTATATTTTTTTCTTAGCCTAGATAAAAATTTATCAATTTCATTGATCTTTGCAAAGAACCAGTATTTAGTTTGATTAACTTTGTTTCTCTCTCTTCCGCTTTCTTAACTTCTACTGTTACCTGTATTATTTCTTTTCTTTTGCTTACTTCAGATTTAACACTAGCCCTTTTTCTATTTCCTTAAGGTAGAAGTTTGTGTTGTTGATTTTAAGTGTTTCTTTGTTTCTGATATATGTATTCAAAGCTATAAATTCCCTCTGAGCACTGTTCTCACTCCATCCTGTACATTTTGATAAATTCAATTTTTATTTTTATTGAGTTCACATATTTTAACATTTTCTATGAGACTTCATCCTTTGACCCATACGCCATTTAGAAATATGTTGCATTTTGAGGGTTTCCAGCTATCATTCTATTACTGATTTCTGCATGAACTCCATCATGACTTGATTTTCTTTTACAGGGAGGTACCGGAAATCGAACTCCAGACATTGTGCTTGCCAGATACGTGCTTATGCTGCTGAGCTACATCCCCAGCCCATTATGACTTGAGAGCATACATAGTTTGTATGATTTCTATTCTTTCTTTCAAATTCAACATGTATTTTAAGGCTCAGAATGTGGTCTTCCTTAGTGAATATTCCATGGGAACTTTAAAAGAATGTGTGTTCTTCTACTGTTCAGTGACATAATGTGCAACTGTCAATTAGATCCAATGGACTGGTGATGCTATTCAGTTCAGTTACACTTTTGCAGATTAGTTGTCTGCTGTATCTATTAATTACTGATAGAAGGGTATTAATGTGGGCGACTATAACAGTGTATGTCTACAGTTTTCCTTATATGTCTATCAGTTTTTGCTCTGTGTATCTTGATATTCTGTTGCTAGACACATGCACAGTAAAGATTGCTTATCTTCTTGGAAGATTTATGCATTTGTCAATATAATGCTCCTCTTTATCCCTGATGATTTCCATGAGACAATGTTTGCTTTAAGATGGAGTTTCCTGTATAAGAATTAATTCAAAATAAAGTTCTTTGATGTTTACAAAAGTACCACCTGATAAAAATTTTGTGACCAGCACTGCAAACTGGAACTTTAAAAGCTAGATTTTTTTTCTTTTAGAGATAAGCAACTGTGCCAAACTTCCTCCTGTTGAACATATAGCCAATACCCCCTCCTCTCCTCAGCCCCAAATAAGTGACAAAATACAGAGATGCTCCTCCCAGGAGGCCACGAGTCTGGTTTCCTTTCCACAAGAGAGAAAAGAATGAGCTGAAGACGGCTGAATGTGACCAAGCAATGTGGAGGTCTGGGTCGTCTCTCTGTGCCCCCTCCCTTCCACTCCTTACTATAAAAGACTCTTACCCATCTGTCCTTGGGAGAGGGCGCTAGCGCAGGTAGCCCACTGGGGCTGTGGGAGCACTCACTCTCTCTTCATCCACCTACACTTGGGAAGCACCCTAGGGCCAACCCTCCTTCCACTGTCCTGAGAGAGGCAGAAGTAGGAACGACAAAGACCCTGGAAATTTCTAAAGCTCAGGCCAGATTGCACACACATTAGATTCCTTTAGTAACCTTCTCCCCAGCCAAAACTCGTTAAAAGTTCATACAGAAAGACTGCCTGCCATGCGAGCAATTATAACAGAGTGAATTATGGGTAGTCCTGTGCAGTAGAGACCTTTGAGATAACTCAGTGCCCTCTCAATCATTTTGGTCATCATAAGAGAGTTCCAGTGAGAGATACCTTTTGAGGGGCACACATCTTTTGAATCCCAAAGCCTGACATCTTTTTCTTCCTATTCTCCCCACCACCCTAGCACTATTCTTTTCCTTCATTTGTGCCACTCTTTTGTTTATGCTGGCACAAACCCATACACTCTGAGCAGGCGTCCTCTGTTAACGTCAATAAGTATGTTCTGTTCTTTTAACAGTTGGGTGTGTACTTGCTCAAAGTACTAGAATCTATCTATCTCTTGCAAATCCATCACACACAACACCAGCAGGATGTGAGGCAAATGGGCCCCTGCACTTTCTCAGAGCTAGCTTTGAATAAAGTCTTTCTCCTTTTTACCAAACTATCTAGCCGCCTTTGATTTGGTCAGCAGTGAGCAAAGGAACCTGAGCATATGAACTGGAGTGGCCAGGAACAGTTGTACATAGAATGGGTGACAACAAAGGGATGGAAAAAGGTAAAACCAGAACCATTTGATGTGCTGCTACTAAACGGGCAAAATAAAACATAGAATTCAGCAGATAAAATTAATATAAAGACAAAATATAGCTTAATCTAAATAAAAAGGGGCACTATATCATAATAAATGTAAAATTGCACCAAAATATAGAACAACTCTAAATGCATATATATATATATATATATATATATATCCATCAAGCTAACCTTAAAATGCATAAAAAACAAACAGATAAGCACAAAAAAATTAATTTCCCAACACAATACAGTTTAATTCGCTCTTCTCAGAAAGAGCAGGCAGATAAGAACACCGAGAAGAATGCATACATTTTAATGTAATTAACGAACCCAAGTTGATCAACATATATAGATCCTTGTACTCTACAAATAATGCTTCCATGTTTCAAAAAGGCGTGAATATATTATGAAGAATGGCTATTTACTAGACTTGTTTGTCCTGGTCAAGTAGTATTAGACTGCAATACCAGCTGTAAGGCAGACAGGAAAATAGTAAGATTAATAGGAAGGAGACAAGAAAACCCATAATTTTAAAATTGTACTTTTAATAGAAACTACAAAAAGAGAAGAAAAACTACAGGTTCAGTACACAAACTCACTCAAAAAAATCCTCTAAGGTCCTTAAAGATACAAGAAGCTGTAAATATACCCTTTTACTTGTAAAGGGTCCTTGGCTATTCCCTTTTACCTGTAAATAGATCTTTTTTGCCTGTGAATGGATCATTCCTTTTCACCTGTGAGATAGTGACAGTGTTCCCTGCCCTGCTAGCAAACCTTCTCTCAGGGCACTTCCTTAGGAATAGGCTGCCTCTCTGTCACCTGGGATAGCTTTCACCTATTATAGCCCATCACCTTTCCCCTGCAGAAAGAGCGGTGGCCTTTCAATGGTATATTGAACCCCTTCTTTCCATTGATTCATAGGTCCCACAAATTTCCACCCCCAAGTCCCCTCTAAATATGTTCAACTCAAGGCCATAAAGGTGCTTCTGCCTCTTCCTTGAGGGCCTGCACTCCTTTTCTTCAAATATCTTTAAAATTCTGCCTAGTTAATCCCTTTATGCCTCTTACTGACCCATCCTGAAATTTTTTTCTGTCCTGGATGGCAGCAAACGTGCAACCTGTCCATGGGATGGAGTGACTCAAAGTTGTACCCTATTGCGGCTTTAGGCACTTCATTAGACCCAGTCTAGTGCCAGTTTTATTGACATAGGGGAAAGAAACTCCCAACCTGCTAGATATCTGGTACAAGTTCATGTTCTCTAAAATCGAAACGTGAGTTTCGGGAGCAACAGAGCTTAAGAGCAGAATGTATCTACTGGGGTAAAGAAAGCGTCTGTCTGACAGAGACAGAAGGAACCCAGCTGGGTCGCCAAGGAACCGCCTTTTCCAGGGATTTTTGTAGAGCAAAACCACAAGGTGAGGCGGGTCCAAGGTGGGGAAAAATGGGAAATCACAAGGTGGGCATAAGGTGGGACAGAACTATGATCAGCCAATAAGATGACTAGTATCATTGCTTAGGTAAAATTGGTTAAATCAGGGTCAAATGGGGAAGTGAGTCGGGTTGCCAGTGACATGAATACAGAGCGGGGGATTTTGCTGTAGGGAGTTGGGTTAGTAGCACTCCTGGGCCTTTTTCAAGGCGATTGATACCTACTTAGAATATCAATGCCGGATATTTGTCCTTAGGAAATAGGTGGGTGCATTTGTTTTATCTTTTGTCTAGAGGTCTTGCCCACAGAGGAAGTGCCTGTCTCTCCCACAGTTGCAAGGTATCTTGTCTTCTATCCTGGCTTCTTTGAGGGCCTAGTCCCATCTGACTTTCTACCTAACTCAGCTACCCACAAACCTATTGTATCTACTCTTCAGACAGGACGAGGTGGGGGTGTGTGTCTCCCTCCAGGAGTGCAGGTAGAAAAGTGAGCCAAATTAAAATTTCCAAACTGATTTTCAAGGACATATAAAGGAAACACAGTCATAAATGCAGTCTCACAAAAGAACTAATCAACATATTCTGAACAATAAATATCATTTAGAATATACGCTTTAGTAATACAATTCAACCTGAAAAATTTGGAAAGTTTAACCAAAAAATTAAAACAACACAAATTACACAGCTTTCCTCATAATTTTCAGGTAGTTTTCAACTTACTTTCATCGCAAGAACAATTACTATAATAATGTAAACATTGACTTGTCAGTAAAAGTCATAATGTTGTAGGCAGCTGAGTTAGATAGAAATATTATAGGCAGTCAGAAAGGGCCAGGCCTTGAAGGAGCCAACAAGAAAGACAAGATAAGATACTTGTAGGCCATACCTCAAGACAAAAAGACTAAACAAATGCACCCACATACCTCCCTAGGTGTAAACATCAGGGGTTGATATTCTGAATAGGTAGTGACCACCTTAAAGAGTCCCTGACCTGATCCCTTACAGGAAAAGCCCCTGTTTTGTATTCATGCCCACTTTCTACTGACTCGCTTTCCCATTTGATCCTAATTTGATCAATTTTACCTGAACAATTCTTGCTGACCATAGTTTTGTCCATTTTCCCTTATCTTGGACCTGCCTCATCTTGTGGTTTTGCTCTATAAAAGCCCCTAGAAAAGACAGGGTCTTGGGGTAACCCACTCGAGGCCCCCTTCTGTCCCTCCCTTGGACAGAAGCTTTCCTTTCCTCAGTAAATATATTCTGCTCTTAATCTCCGTTGCTCCTAAAATTCATTCTTCGATTTTAGAGAACACGAACTCGAACTTGTCCCAGATATCGTTCCGGTTGGGAGTTTTATTTTCCTGTAGCAACATAACTCCATATTTTCTCCTAGGTTAAAACATTTTTCTTCTTCTACCCTGACGGGTTCCTGCCCGAGTAGGAACTGCTAAACTATTAGGTGGTGGTGGTCTAACATGGCTGAAGCTCAAAACAACAGTTTATCTTCCCAATGACCACCCTACATTTTTTTGCTCCCCTCATTGTGGAGTCAACTTCCTCTTGCGCTTCCCATGAGCATAAAGAAACCTCCAGTCAGTTCCTGACACGTTACTAAGCCCGCCCCTTAAGCTCCGCCCCTAGCCAGACTCTATAAACCCCAGCTCCACTGTTTGGCCCCAGAGGAGTCTAGTTTCGCATGCTTCGCTCTCCTGTCTGTGTCTGGAGTAAAGGCCTTCTTTCTTTGGTTCTTTTCTGTGCAGGAAGCTTAACAATCCCAGCCTGCCTCAGCCCAAAGATGGCCTCTGAGCAGCAGAGAGCAGGTGAGTTTTCACTCCTAGGTCTGGCTTACCTCTGCCTCTGCTGCCCTCCCACTTTGTTTCTTGGCCTGCAGGATTAAATGTTAGATTGAGAAAACTCAGCAAGAGAGATATGGAGCAGAAATGCCTTCTTTTCCTACACAGATATAAACTATGAGGGTACTTGGTCCAAGGTCAGTGTCCTACTAAAAAGTTCTCCCTCAGGGCATTTTGTGGCTTCCTTAGAGCTGGTGCTGGTGGGATCCTTGGATTGCAACTATCTTGACAAGGAAACAGAGGCTCACAGAAGATGGGTTCTTCTAGCCAGTCATGATAACTTTTCCTGGGCATCTGATAGCTTATTCCTATTAGAATCACATGGTTTCTCAACCAATCCTCTTAGATACTCAAAAGGGGTCAAGATCTATCCTGACATGTGAGCCAAAGCTAGTTGCTAAGAAGTGTTCCTCCATCTTTCCTCCACTAAGAGTAGGACACTCCGAAGGTAGCCCCTTCCTTTTGACTTGACCACTTGAAGTTGACCCAGTCATGGCTTTCACTCCAGTGAAGTGCTCCGCCAGTCCTAGCAGGCACGGTTCAAGGTGGTGAGCTCTTCGCCTGGGGCCCTCTATCTCTCCTGGCACAAGGAGAAGCAAAAACCAAAGCAGTCCTCTTCTCCACTCCTAGAGGTGAGGTAGGAATTCAGAGGAATACACACTTCTCTTGACATCTTCTACCCAAACATCTTCTATGGTCCTAGCCCAAATGAACCAAAATGAACTTTATGCTACCATTTTTTGAAGTCTTGCAGAGATGGTTTGATCACCCTATTCTGGAATCTAAGGGTGCTCGGTCCTTTGAAGGTAGGAAGAGGTCATTTTAAGCATCTTGTTACATAGCCATTGTTACTGTTAACCAATAGAACAAATACCAATTGAAGGGGATCTTTGCCTTAGTGAGTCCCCACTTCTAGAAACATGTGCTACATAGCTATGTGATATTCTCAGTTTCACTCAACTTTACCTTAAGACACTTGTGTTTTGGAAGTACTGGGGAGTCATGCCAAGAAGCAGGAAAAGGAGACGAAAGGGGATCCAGCCATCCCAACTTTCCTCAAGGAGAGCTCATACTTTTCAGTAGTTGGTTAGCACTGTGAGTCTACAAATTACTTATTTCTCTGCTTTCATGCTTATCATGACTCCTATAACTCTGCACTATTATCCCAGTTTCTTTCTACAGAGTATTCTATTCCAACTCGGAATAGTTCAATTCTTATTTAAGGTTATGCAGCTAGTTTGCCTCTAGCATGGGGGAACCTGAACTGCTACCCGGCTCCTGTACCACACTCAAGCTTGTCTTCATATCACCCCACATAGTCTTGATGGAATATATTTTGCAAGGCAGTGTTTCAAGACATGAAGCTAAATATTCCTGGCTAGCAGGCAGTATAGCCCAAACAAAGTTCTACCAGGTAATCACCCATATATCTGGAACTATATATTATAGAATCTCTTAGATACATGGCCTTCTAGGAAGGCATTTGTCATGTTTAGTGTGCTAGCTTGTTTCTGAGATTAGAAATGTCTGAAAGTAATTGGTCTAATAAGGAAAAAGTTCTAAGCAAAAGCCTCCAGCAGAGAATAGCTCCAAGTCGAGGTGCACAAAAGTTTTGGTTGGTTGGTGATTTATAATGTGCCTAATTTTCACACCAAACTAAAATGTTTTCTCTTTTATGCTGTCCAAAGCTTGTAGCTACTTACAGCAATCTCCTTGCCAGCTGGAGCAGCTAGGGAGAAATAGGTGGCCTTCATGGTAGGGAAGAAAGGAATGCAGGATGGTGTTAACATCATGTGATCAGAGTACTTGGCTCCCATATGTGTCCCTTACACATTCCTTTTGTCACAGGATCCATAAACACAATATATAAGGCAGGCTTCAGAACCAATACTACTAGCCCATTCAGCTTGAGCCTCTTAGTGATTGTCCCGAAGCCAATACAAGCAAATGACAACCAGGACTCTTCAGTTAAATTGACAAAGCTTTTGGCTACTTTATCATGACTGTGCTTGTGTTTTATCAGAAAAAAAAAATCGTTTAATTTAATTCATATTACAGAAGAGAAACTTTATATGTGAGGAAAGTATTTTTTTTCTTAAAAATTTAGCTACCTAGAAATAGAACCATTTTTGAAATACCTCTAAGCAAAAGTAAGTTGGCATCTTCTACCCCTCACAAAAAGTAACTGAGGTAAATCATGAACCCGAGTTTAAAAAGCTATAAAACTAGAAGATAATGTAGGAGAAAATCTAGGTGGTTTTGAGTGTGGTAATGACTTTAGATTCAACACTAAAAGCATAGTCTGTGAAACAAACTTTTTTAGTACATATTTGTAGTACACAATGTTTACATTCCTTGCTGGGAGCTGGCATAGGTACCTGGCAGATACTATTTCCTTTCCTCCCCCTCTCCTCCCTCCCTCCCTGTCTGTCCACCTCTCGGTCCCCTTCCCTTTTGAGAAGGATCTATCTCCCCATTCCTATGATCTATCTTTTATTTTACTCATTAATTTATTTTTATTTGGGGTTTCTCATACATGAGAAACCATACAATATTAAAGCTGTGCATCTGACTTATCTCAGTTAACACCATGGTCTCTCATTTCCTACACGTGACTCAAGTTTATCTTTCTTTATGGCAGAGTCATACTCCATTGTGTGTAAATACCATATTTTCTTTATCCATTCATCTCTTGATGGACAAAGATTAAATTGTACTGCTATAAACATGAGTGTATAGCCAGGCATGGTGGCACACGCCTGTAATCCCAGCACTTGGGAGCCTGAGGCAGGAGGATTGTTGCAAATTTGAGACCAGCCTGGGCTACAAAGTGAGCTCAAGGCCAGCCTGAACTACATAGCAAGACCCTGTCTCAAAAAGACAAAAAAAAAAAAGAGAAAGAAAACAAAACATGGGTGTATGCATGTATCACTGTAATATATCTTTAAGTCTTTGGGTAAGAAAACTAGAAAGGAATAGCTAAGTCAAATGGAATTCCTAGTTTCAGCTTCTTGAGGAATCTCCACACTGATCTCCAAAGTGGGTAAAACAGTTTACGTTTGTGCCAACAGTGTAGAGGGGCTCCTTTTCGCCAACAGCCTCCCTAGCATTTGTTATTATTTGATATCTTGAAAGTGACCATTCTTTCTGGGATAAGATGCAATCTCCATGTCGTTTTAATTTGCATTCCTCTAATGAAAGTGATGCTTTGCACATTTATTTATTTATTGTATTTCTTGGCTATTTTTACTTTATAAAAGAAATAATTAATGAGCTAAACTTCATTAAAATTAAAACCTTCTGCTCTGCAAATGTATACAGCAAGAGATGGAGAAGCCAAACCACGCAGACCAGCATATTTACAGAAGACATAGCTGAAAAAATGATTGTTTTCCAAAATGAACAAAAACTCTTAAAACTAAACAATAAGAAACAAAACAACTTGATTTAAAAAATGAGCCACAGATTTTAGCAGATACCTTACCAAAGAAGATACATAAATAGTCAAATGAAAAGATGCTCCACACCTTGTATCATTGGGAAATGAAAATTAAAACATCGTAGAACTATTACTACATATCTTTCCAGTGGCCAACATCCAGAATATTCACAATGCCAAAGGCTGAAGATATGGAGCAGCAGGAACTCTCACTGCTGGCAGAAATACAAAACTGCACAGCTACTTCAGAAGACAGTGTGAAGGTTCCTTACAAAACTAAACACATTCTTACCATACAGTCCACCAATTCCACCCCTGGGTATTTACTCAAAGGAGCTGAAAACTTGCATCCACATAAAAATCTTCACAGAGAGGTTCAGGCAGCCTTAGTGATAAGTACCAAAACTTAGAAGCAAACTTCAGTAGGTTAATGAATAACTAAGTACATTCAAACAATAGAATATTATTCAGTGCTAAAAGAAAACAAGCTATCAAGCCACAGAAGACATGGAAAAACCTTAAGTGCCAATTATTAAATGAAAGAAGCCAATCTGAAAAGGCTACACATGTGTGGTTCTAACTACATGACATTCCAGAAAAGGAAAAACTATGAAGGCAGTAAAATGATTAGTGGTTACCAACCATAAATACCAAGAAAGGGGTGGCCTGGCATAGCACAGAGTACTTTTAAGGCAGTGCAAATATTCTGTTATGTCCAAATCCACAGTATATCTAGCCCCAAGAGCAAATCCTTTGTAAAGCAGAGATTTGGAATCATCTTGACATGTCACTAGCGGCTCATGAATTGTTAAGAAGTATGCCACTCTGGTTGAAGGTATCGTATGCCTATGAGAGGGAAGAAAGTATATACCCCCAACATTGCGTAAACCAGGTGCATATGCACACACACACACATACACACAATAAAATGGGAAACAGTTAGATCCCAGAGGTACACAAGCATTCAGGATGCTAGTTCAGGTCTGACAGATAAACAGGAAGTAACCCGAACTGGGCAAAGAGCACATGTGACAGTGACAGCCCTGAGCTTATACACAGTAACCTGGGGTTACACAGAAGTCTAGAAGCCTTTGTCTCTGAGCCTCAGTTTGGCCATCTGAAAATTAATGTTACCATTCTGAAAGCACAGAAGTCAATTAATTGCATCATAAAATCTATTCAAATATTTATATTTATGATGTTATACCTATAAAATCCAATGCAATGAATTAGAGGGAGAGAGGAATGTACCTGGATCTTGCAAGGGGCCATGGCACCATGGGAACTAACACTTTTGAGGAGTGCTGCAGGGTATGCATCTTGGCTTGGTCCCTGCTAGGACATATGAGTTGGTCAGAGAGACCCCTGACCCTCCTCTGTGCTTCAGCTTTATCACCTTTGAAACCCATAAAGTTCTTGTAAAGATAATATGAGTTTCATGTACACCGTGTTAATGTGTGCTGCACAGTATATAGTAGGCATCAGATTTTCTTTTCTTTCTCATACAGACAGATGTACATACACAAATCAACTTCAAACATACTCGAGGTGGGACAGAAAGATGGACAAACAGACCTAGTGTTGACTGGACCATAAAGAGTGACTGTAGGCTGCATTTAAATATTTAGGTTGGCAATTCTCAGCCTTTGACCTCTATGATGCACGGACATTATGCCAGGTACACTCTGTATACTTCTCTGACACTGCCAATAATTCTTCAAGGTAAACAGATACTAAGAGATACTACTCTGCTCCTTTTTCAGGTGAAAAGTGATGCTAGGATCCTGTCCAGATGAATAAGGTCAATGACAAAACCCCAGCTCAACCCTAGCCCCATCCAAGTTCTCAAACCTACTGCTCGAGAGTAACCCTGGCCACTCCTCTGAATGCCTGCTCCAGACCAGGGCCAGACTTACTGCTGGTCACTTGCTTTTACGCAGTGTCTCTACAGCTCTTTGTCCCGCAGAACTGGCGCTGTGAACTCCATTTTTTCTCTCAGTGAGCTGAGTTTCTGACTTATATTTTATAGTACTTACCAGCAACAGTGGGGTAGAAGCTGAAATGATGCGAAGTGAGATTTGAGATGACATTGCTGACAACACTCAGATATATTTATTTCCAACCATGCCAGCTGGCATTCTGGCATTATCTCGTATTAGATAATGAGCCTGGTTCAAACTGGAAGGATGACTCATCACCTGTCAGTGCTAACTAACAAGATTTGTTTATTGTAGCCTAAAGCCAGGGACCCTTTCTCAGTAGTGCTAGGGACAGACACTCTTCCCCTCTTGGTTTCACAGCTCAACCCACTTCCAGCCACAGCTCTGCCTCACCCCCACTGTGACAAGGCAATGCCAGAGGCAGAAAACCTAGCTTAATTACCCTGACTAAAAGCCTACCACAGTGCAACAGATCATGAAATCTTTACACTGGGGCGGGAGCCCAGGCTGGCATATTTATTTTTAATCATGACATCTCACAAAGTTAAGCAGAAGCTGGAATTTGCCTTGCTGTGACACTTAGGAATCTCAAACACTATTCCACTTCATCAGGCATGCTTCCTAGAGGAGCTAACCATTTGTGGGCATCACATGGCCCGTGTTCACGTAGCTATAGCAAGAAGCCACTTGGTACAATCACTGGTCATGTACCTGTTTAAAAGATTTAAAGGGAGAAGTGGTAGTTGGAAAATAAGCTTATGATCTGAGAATATATGGCTGAGCTGTGTGATCATTACTTGCTTAGAATGTTCTATGACCACTATTGTTTTAATCTTTATTTTTCACGTGTAGTTTTTAAAAATTATGACAAATAGGTTATTTCTAAGAATTCTGAGATACTCTCGTCTATCTTCTGATTCTAGGAAATATTCACATGTTGCCAAGCTATTCTGTTTAAAATCCTGTGGAGAGAAGTATACCCAGTTCTTCCTCTCCTGACCTTTTAGGGTAAGCCATTCCCTCATTTACCCTTCTCTCAGTTACCAGTCAGCTTCATTACTCTTGAGTATTTTCCTTGGCTCAGAAGATTCTTAAATCTCTTTATCTCATAACAGAGTCCTGTGTAGTGGTTAAGGGTAACATTTCTCAAAGAAATGTGAGGTAAGTGCTCTAGGGTACGGTTCAGAATCAATCACATGTTGGAAAATTCTCACCCCAAACAGAGTTGTGCACCTTTATCACAAGACCTTTGGATCTCTCTTCCTTGACTGTCAAAGCCACTGGGACCGTGCAATGAGGAAATCAGTGCAGGGGATTGCTGCCCTGGCCTGGTATGGTTACTTGAACCTTATAGATCAGAAAAAAAAACCAGGAAAGCCAGGAACTTTTCTTTATGATTCTTCACATGTTAAACCCAGCTCTGCCAAAGGGGATACCATGGAAGAATGAACAAGATTGAGGTCTTTGACTGTACAGAAACCACCAGTGTTTGAATTCCCAGTTCTGAACTTTTTATTTGTGTGTTATATTAAATTTATTCTCTACACTCAATACCTCCATCAATGGAAAAAGGGTGGAAATGCATGCCATGAAGGGTTATTGTGAAGAATTACTGAGAAGACACAAAGGCCTGAGGTCAGACAATCTAAGTACTCTTAGAAGCAATCCAGTTTCACTAATTGCCACCCTTTATCCCCTTTAAAGGTGGGATCACTCCTATTCTTGTTCCCACCCAGAGATGATATTATCCAGCCTTCCCGAGAGACATGGCCACTGGAGAGATGCCGCACCCAACTCTGAGCAGCACAGGTGGCAGATCCTAACACAGCCAGTGTGATAGTAATTTGCAACTCCATGGAGACACAGACATGACACTTCGCAGTGTCTTCTGTGAAGTGGAAAGAACAGCAGTTGTAGTCCTAATGTAAGCTAAGAGCCCTCCCGGGGTTACCCTGACTCCAGGAGAGGCAGGGTATTGTCAGGAAACCAGCCAACACTCATCTCCCGCCTCCATTCTCCAACAAGATGAAAACTGGCAGCCTTCAAACATGTTTCTCTTGGACCACACAATGGTTTTAAAAATTCGTATGAGTTGCCAAGATTTAAAAATTTAGAGTTCACACCAAAATTTAAATTTATAACTCTTTCCTTTCAAAACTCTACATCTTGCTGCCGCACAGCTTTGCGTGGACTAGAGTCGATGCCTTCCTTCTAGGGAAGGGACAGCAGGAGCTGCATTCCCCACACCCTTTCGCCCTGTTTTGTCATCACTCATCTTGTTGACTTCTTGTGGCACTTCCAGGAATCTGTGTGTAAATCTTACTCAGTGAACAAATTCTGTGCCAGGTCCTATGCTGGGCATAGGTGAGTGAAGGAGAAAGATACGCAAACAATGGCAATAGTACTTGGGTGCTAAGGTAAATATAAAGTCCTATGGAACTGGGGTGGAGGGACTAATTGCCTAACAATAATATTCAGAGTTTATTGAGTGTTTACTATGTGCCAAGCATTGCTCTGCCTGAAAAGTCAGAAATGGCTTCCCAGAAAATTTCCACTTGACTATCCCTTCAAGAACAAGAACACTGTTAACTGGTGAAGGGCATTTTAGAAAGAACTGCATATTTAAAGACTGGTGGAGCCAAAAATTCAGGGCAGAGTGGAAATCATGATGTGATTGCCCTCAAAGTTGTGTAAGAAACTGGGAAAAGACAAAGGGCTATAAACTTAATCTTTTTGATAGTTTTCCAAGTTGTATCCTATGGCCAATGGAAAAGCATCTGACGTTATTTTAAAATACCTAATTGGCAAATAAATACTGTATATATTTAAGATCTATAATGAAAACGATTTGATATACCCGTGTAATGATTGTGACAATCTGATTAACACATCGGTTGTCTTACATACCGAACACTGGATCCTCAGAATTTGTTCATTTGATATGTGCAAACTGGTACACTTTTATCAGCACTGTTGCATTTCCACCACCAGCTCTTGGCCACCAGAATTCTACTCTTTGATGTTATGGATTTGGTATTTCTAGATGTTTCATAGAAGTCAGATCACACAGTATGTTTTTTTCTGTATTGGGTTTCTTTCACTCAGCAAAATGTTCTCTGTGTTCATTCATGTCATCGCAATGACTGGCTTTCCTTCTTTTTGAAGCTGAATAATATTCTGATATATCTATCTATATCTATCTATCTATCTATCTATCTATCTATATGTCTCTCCCCTACAGGCATTTAATATTCTTAGTTTTCTCAACATCATAGCTCACCCTTGTGTGTTAGTCAGCTTTTTTCACTGTGACCAAAACATCTGACACAAACAGCTTCAAAGTGAGAGGCTTATTTTAGTACACGGCTTCAGAGCTTTCCGGCCAAGGTTGGCTGGCTTCATAGTTTAGGCCTATGATGAGGCAAAACATCACAGCAGAAGGGCTTGGCAGAGAAAATCTGCTCGCCTGTTGGTAGCCAGTGAGCAGCAGAGAACAGAAATCTAGAGAAGAAGGGACCAAGGACAAATATAGGCCCCAAGGCAATGCTTCCGTGTCCACCCCCTTCACCTAGGTCGCACTACCTGCAACACCATCATATCACGATCACTATCCCAGTCACTTTCCAAAGGCCCACTTGACACACATGAGGGTTTGGGGGAAATTTTAGATGTAAACTATACCATCGTACCTGCTTTCAATGTGTTTAGAACACATGAAGTTTGGCAAATTATCTAACAGAAAGCATATTTTTTAATGAAGTGAAATTTATGGAAATTCTTATGAAATGTATTGAATATTGTATCCAAAAAAACATGGGCCTACCACACGCTGTACACCATTGGTTATTGTACTTGTGATTGTGTGGCTGTGAGCTGTACCCTTGCTACCAATGCTTGGCTTCATGAGAGGGTATCGTACCATACAACACTATCCCAGGATAAGATTAAAACTCAAAATGTACAGTATGGTTTCCACTGAATACTTTCATACTATCAGAAAGTCAAACTTCATATGCTGAAACATCATAAACTGGAATCATTCTGTACATTAGTACAAAGTCAATACAGTACTAAGGGAGATGCCAAGCATTCTGGCAATGCATTTGAAACTAAAGTGACTTACTTCTCTTTCTTAGGTTTGAGTCTATTTGTCGACAATCATATACCCTTCCTTTCAAACCCACGTTCAAAATACCTTCCATACATATGTACCTTCATCATTGCTCCTTCTCGTGGTTTCTCTATTTTTTGTTAAATCCTCTTCTTTCTCAATTACTTCTTTTTGGCAACACCTACTCATGCTAGTAGGCAAATGGGTTGCAGGGTAGGTCTGGGACCACTTTGTCATGCAGATTATTTAGGAGAAGCAACCTGAGAGCCCTTTGGGAAATTCGTGTGTGTAACTAAATCAGAAAGTAATATCCTGTTTTGTCTGCACTCTGCACTAGGCCTCACGTGTCCTGTAGAGGAATCCTGGAGTTTCTCCCTGCTGGCTGAAAGATAAACAAAGCATTGGTTCCAAGCCCTACCTTAGAGTCCTTCTAGGGACTCACACTGAAAACAAAATGTCATCAAAACTGAACCAAAATGACTGGAACAAAGCCTTACAGGTCTCTCAAGCTGCAGTTTGAAAAACTCTTGAAGCAGAAACTTCCATTTTTCCATATACAGCAAGCATTTATATTAAGAGTAGCTGGCCCCCAGATTTTCCCATGAGGGTTCCCTTTTCAACTTCCAAATTTTTCAAGCACTCTTCAGAACATTGGTGGTATCGAGTAATTCAGAAAAATCATAATGAAAAAAACCCACCAATGATTCAGAAAAGGTTTTCAGGAGAATCTTAGTGTTCTGAACCTTAACCATACCTTTATGTGCCAGTTGATAAATGTCAGTGAACATGGGTAGGCGGCGCCTCTCTTCCGTTTTCTCTGACACGCAGACAGCATCACTGGGTAAGCATACTGATCACAGAGGCCTTTGCAAGACTTTCCTTTCCCACACTCCATTCCCTACAGGAGTCCTCCCCCTGCAGACTGGAAATCACTGTGACTCAGAAGAAACAGCAAGGATGCATGGTTCTGTGTTTCTTTTAGTTTTGTTTTTTGTTTTGTCAAAGAACAGAATCCACTGTGCTATCTGCAGAAAACTGGTGAAACTTGGTAAAAAGCCCTGTAAAACTATGCTTTCCGTCTGCCTTTCTTTTGCTTACATTAGCCTTAGTCTTCTCCAAGGGTAGACTTCGGGAAGGTGTCTTCTGTGCTGGATAATCATTTTAAGGATCTGCAGCTCCATGCTTAGTATAATGTGAGTACTGCAGTTGCTCCTCTGGGACTTAGTACTCCAGGAAGAACCAAGATTATCTGAACCTAACACAAAATGAGAGGAAGCAATAAGGCTAGAAAGGGAACCCCAGGATATTAAGCTCTCCCAGTCCCATAAAGCATTAGTCATATACTACACTCATCATGCACTAATTGTGTACTATCTGCTGAGTAATAAGGGACAAAAATTTAAAACTGGCCTCCAAGAGATGCGAGACACAAGGTAGAGGTGTTTTTAAGCTTATGCAAGAGCTACAGAGACACAGAAACCTAAATGAATTAAAAGGTACAAATGGTGTCACAGTTCAGAGAAGGAAAAACAGTCTCTCTCTCTGAGAGACCTGGAAACATTTACAAATGAAGCCACATTTGAGTGGGGGGGCCTTGAAAGAAGAGAGATTTGGACAGTTCTTTAAACCTATGCCTGCTATAATGTTGTGGTATGAGTCCAGAGATTAAAGTTGTACAATAATAATCACTGGGTCTTTCACTTGATCAGGGAAGACCTTTTAGTAGTTGAATGAAGGAATTTTTGAAAGGTAAAAGGTACATCTCTTGGGGCTGGGAATATAGCTCAGGAGAATATGCACCTGCCTGGCAAGCACAAGGTCCTGAGTTCAATCCCCAGTACTGCAAAAAATAAGTACATCTCTTTTATCAGACAGCTATTAAGCTTCCAGGTTGTATGGGCTAGCCACAAAGATCCATTGTCTTGGTTAATTTTCTCCTGTTGCTGAGACAAAATACCTGATGCCCAGCATTAAGGAAGGAAAGGTTTATTTAGCTGACAGTTTGTGGAGGTTTCAGTCCATACATGGCTGGTTCCAAGGCAGAGTGGCACAGAGCAGAGGGCAACAGTTCATGAGGGCAGAACACAGTAAAAGCAACAAGTGCAAAAAGGGGGAATGGTGACAAGCAGCCTCTATCCCTCCCTTACACTGTATGTAAACTACCTGCCCCAGGGCGGGTGTAGCACTCATACACATAATCCCAGTATTGGATCATGGATCAATCACAAATCCTAGAAGCCCAACCCATGACTGCACAAGGCTTTGGGGGGACATGTAGACACAAATCATAACATCCATGTTCTAGTAAACTTGAATGAATGAATGATTTTCCCTGTTACAAACTGAATCACACCCTCCTTCCAAATTCATATGTTGAAGTCTAACCTCCAATATCAGGATCTTTTAAGTGGTTAGTTAAGTTAAAATGATGTCACTAGGGTGGGCCATAAACTAGTATGACTTACTTTTGAGAAAAGAAATCAGAGCATAGTCACAGAGAGACCATATGAAGATATAAAGATGAGGGCCATCTGTAAGCAAAGGGCTTAGAAGAAACTAACCCTGTCAGCACCTTAATCTTGCACAGCTAGCCTCCAGAACTAAGGAAACGAATTTCCAGTATCTAAGCTACTTGCCTCTGGCACTTTGTTATAGCAACCTTAGGAAGCTAATATGCTTCCTACACTATAGTTTCCTGATCTCACAACACCTTGCACATTAGCATCTTTCTCACCACTGACACTTTCTTATCAACCACATCTCTGCCCCATTTTTCAGAGACCTCTACTAGCCACTTCCTCAGCAGCCTTCTCTACTCGCACATTTCACACTTCACATTTTCACTCACATCAAGCTGTTTAGAGAATTATGCACAAACAAGAAGGTGTATTATGTGTTTGCATCTTCCCTCTCTTTTGCCTAAGATGCTGTGATACCCTCTCCCTGGGCAGTTCCATATAATCTTCCAAAACTCAGCTCAGAACATGACATCTTAGTAGGTTTCTCTGCACTCCCCTATCCAACTCATAATCAGCCCCTCCTCTGTATTATCAACATAATCATATTATTTCTCATATAGTGGTACCTTACTTCCTAAATAGTAAGTGTCTTTGTAGACTTTGTCTGACTTATCTCTGTAGTCCCATTAACTGACACAGATTCTGCCACTTAGCAGGAAGTCAAAAATGTTTATTGAATTCAACAATTGAACAATTGTTCACCAAATAAATTCCTATTTTAACAAGCATTTCATGAGAGGCAAGAGTTAAACTGAGAATACAAAATAGCTCTTTTTGGTTAAAATTGCATTGACATAGCATTTAACTTCTTCTCAACCACATTTACTGTCACGGAAAAAAACACACATATTTATATTCATACTTATCTTTATATCTATATATTTTTACTTGTGTGCTACGGATTATAGTGACATTAAATCTTGTATCAAGCATTTTGTTTTAGGAAGGAAAAAAAATTAAGTGAAAAAATGTATGCAGAGTCACATAGCTAGTCATGTTGGAGAAACCATTAAAATACAAACGCTTCCCAGCAGATATGCTGCCTGACTTAGTTACTATTCTGTCATTGCTGAGACAAAATACCCAATGCCTAAAGTTAAGGAAGGAAAGGTTTATTTAGCTCACAGTTTGTAAAGGTTTCAATACAAAATCAGCTGGCTTCAGGGCACAGTAGCTTTTTTTTAAATTTTAAAGAGAAAGGAAAACAACAACCAAGATAAAAACAAAACAACACAAAAACAATAAAAATGGCACAGAATTTCAAAACAAGGTGATAGGGAGTTAACAACAGTTGTTGTATTACATAGTATTATCGTCAAGGATGTTGCTCAGATTACCAGATGTAAGAATGCAAGGCGTATCAAACAATTAGCTTTGAAGAGAACAGTTTGTGGCAGGAGAAAATAAAAAGCCAACCTTAACAGAGTCTTTCTGCCCTTTTATACTCTATCTAGGTGGCTACGGTTAGGATGAGGGCAAAGTAATCAGTGAACTGATCACACACACTGCATCCCAGCATCACACATGCTGGATTCAGCCACGCCTAAAAAGCCTGCCTGCCCGTGAGTGCCCGAAGCTCACGGACTGTGTGCTCCACCAGCAGGCTCACCTTCATAAAGCTTTTCTTCCTACATCTACAAAATACCAAGATCATCACACTCAGTTTTAAACTGAGGTCTATATGGAATGATACAAAGATACTGACCCAGAGGATTTTCAGTAAAATTTAGCTATCAGCATGATCCTGAGAACAATTGTATGTACAGGTCAGAGATTCATTTTAAGAACTGGAACTGTAATGCAAAATTTCACCTATAGTTCTAAGAAGCTTTCTTGCTAAATATCAAATGAAAACTAACCTTCGTGGACTGTATGTAACATATATCATCCACTGTTGATATTTCTATGGTTCATGGTTTGATGTATATAATAAATGAACATTCAATATTTAGATAGCCATTCTAAGTAAAGCATAACCATGGGATATTCTATGATTACCATAGCTAATTGTTTCTTTCCCAAATACCGTATATGCTTTTACTCCTCTGGTTTGAGAAAAAAAATCCCTTTTAAAAATGTGTTTGCCTTAGTGATCTTGCCTATGGGAGGAACTTTATTTCTCCTCGCACTACTGAACCAATAAGGCAACTTATTCAGTGTACAGTAATTACCACCCACAAATGACTTTTCTTTCTTTGGCTGTATTAATCTCTGTGCTTTGGCTCCCAAAGGTTTTGGTCAATTTAGGGAATTAAAGGAAAAGTTCACCAGAATTGTCCTTCAGTACAAAATGGGCCTACTGAAATATTTGTAGCGAAAAAAAATCCTTGTGGAGATTTGATGGTGGTTTTTCTTTGTGTGTGTGTGTGTGTGTGTGTGTGTGTGTGTGTGTGTGTGTGTTTGGTTTTGCTTGGTTTTGATGTTTGCTTCTTTTCTTTGAATTTTTCTAACCTTCTGGGTACTTAACAGTTTGCACAATTCATGGGGAGGGGCTGTTGTATCACTGTGCTAAGGAGAAGACGATGTCACTGTTGCTCAGGTATCACAGGTAAAATGTGCAAATTCTGGTTTTATACCTGTTTGAGCAGAGTACAGAAAAGAAGCAGGTATAACTGGAAGAACGTGGAGAGTGAATACTTGTTGATCTTGTATATTGTAGCTCTTTCTAACCCAAAGTGCTGGGAATATTGAAGTGAGTGTCCCGCCCTAGGAAATAGTGAGGGCTTATGCAAGCACTGAATAATCACCAGTTGCCAGGAAGAGTCAAAGGCTAGTGAACAGTTAGATTAAGACAACTACTCTTCTAAATTTCAACTGGAAAAAGCCAAGGCTCAGAAACGCAGGAGGGTGGACACCGTCACAGTCACCTGACGACACCACCAATCCGAGTCATCTGTGCCCTAAAGACACTTGAACCCGGAATGACTTCTGTGTGCAGGGAAACAGCGTGTCCTTCCTTTAGCGTTGGTTTCTCTCTTCTAAGACCCACTGAAATTCAATGACTAGGGCAATGACACTGAAAAGTGGGACTTTCCAGAGACGATTAGGCCCAAAGACCCGCCTCCTTGTGGTCAGCTGGCTTAATACACCATCGGAGGGGGTCCCCAGCTCTTCTTCTCCTCTTTTTTTTTTTTTTTTGTGGTACTGGGGATCGAACTCAGGACCCTGCGCTTGCTAGGCAAGCGCTTATTCCACTGAGCTATATCCCCAGCCCCTCTTCCTCTCCTCTGCCATGTAAAGGCACAGCCTTGCTCTCCTCTGGAGGGCACAGTGTTCAAGGCGCCATCTCCGACACAGACTGGCCTCTTGCCTGACACCGGGCCTGGTGGCACCCCTGACAAGGACTCTCAGCCTCCAGACTTGCTCTTTATGAATGACGCAGGCTCAAGCACTCTGTGATTGCAGCACAAACTGGAGCAAGACACTGGCCCCAACCTGCCTGTCCTCTGAACTTAGGTCTGTAGTTACATTTGTCTTTGTCCGACTTTTCCCTTGTCTCTCCGTGGTTTCTTGCACAGCTGCCTCCAGGACTGAGCGTCTTCCTTGTGTCCAACAGCATAGCTCTGTCTCCAGAATTTTCCTGCCTTGAAATCTCAGTGTCAGATCTGACCTTTTGCTGATCGCTTGCCACATTCTACTCTATGTCCTGTAATCACCTGTCTAGAATTTCCCCATCTCTCTCTCTCCAAGTCAACCCCTCTGCTACACACTGCTGCTGCTGCCAGTACAGACGGAGAGTGTAAACCTCCACAGGGCTAAGGAAACTCACTCCTCAACTGATTTTTCTACAACTGGCCCAAACTAACTTTCCAGCATTATCTACATGTTTCTTTCATAAAACACTTACCTTTTTAATCTTAAAACCTTCTCTTCTGTCTCTTTACAGTCAGTACTCTTGTTCCCCTTGTCTGAGTTTTTATCCCTTTAGATGTTACACAGTGTGTATTACATGCATTAACCTGCCTTCCGTTATTCTAACTTTGGGACACTTTTTCCAAAGTACAATACGCTGACATCCAGTACCCACCTTCCAGCCTGCTTTTCTGTCATTGCTGTCCCTCCTCTCCTGCTGACAGCGCCCCTCTCCTACTTAAGGAGTTATCTCTACCCCTGTCTTGTATTTCTCCCTGGTGTTACCAAAGTGCCCCATCTACCAGCCAAGGATTAGGCTCATTAGAATGCCTATCCCATGGTACCTTAAAAAACAGCGTGAAGGAAAGAAAAGGCGACATCGTTAGTCCTTTGGTACCGCAATCAGACTGAACTTAGTTGCTGCAATGAAGAATCCTGTTGCTAAGTGCCTTTTAGTTTCAAAGTTCTTTCACTGATTTTGAATTGGGCAATCTACGACAATAAATTCATTTCCATGATTAAATTAGCCTGAGTTTTTCATGTTACTTGCAGCCCAAGAAGTCTGACCAATGCACTATTGTATCCTCAAGTGTCAAAAGTTCTCATAGCAATTTATGAGGAAAATTGGGCCAATTGAACACCAAGGTTTTGACCTCAGGATGTTATATAACCATTCTTATGAAAATTTTGTTTCATTGGTACATGTTCGCAGTGCAAGATGGTTATATTCATCGTAGGGAGTTGGTGCCCGTACATAACACATCTAATTCTTCTTTTCTACCCCTCTCTCTTCATCCTTCACCTTCCACCCCCGCTCCCCTCCCCCATCTCCTTATGCTGTCAGGACCCTGAGGATGGCATTGACAACGGGAGATTCTAGAACGAGTATCCTAGGTATAAGGAGACTGCTCACTGGCCTTCAACCCTGAGGCTTACCCAGATGGATAATTTCAGTTGGGCGAGCGTCTTTTCCTGGAGAAGGCCTTTGTTTTTATTTGGGGGACTACCTTCCCCTTTCTACTTACAGTTGTTTCCTCCTGTTTCATTCTGCCCCTTCCCTCTGCTTCCCATCTCTGTCTGCCTCCCCTCCCCACCACCCCCTCCTCCCTCTCCTCTATCTTTCCCCATCCTCACCCTTCCAGTTATAGCAAGAGGTGTTAGTTTTCTCTTTTCGTTATTTATATTTGTTAGTTCATTATATTTATCATTTTATTACATTTATTTTTATTATATTTATTTATTAGTTTATCATATTTCTTATATATTACATTTCTTAGTTCATCATATTTATCATATTTACTAGCTAATAGAGTTTGTTATTTAGTGGTTTATTGTGCTTCTTTATTATATTACTTTATTGTATTCATTAGCTTATTCTATTTGTTATTTGTTAATTTGCTGTGCATGTTATTTATGATATTTATTAGTTTATTACATTTATTATTTATTAGGCATTTATTTTGAAAGTTAGAGTAGATTTTCATGCTTGTTTTTATCCTCTTAAACCATCCAAAGAAGACTACTCACCCGACACCGAAGACAATGATCAGGAAACTGACAAGTATGTTCCACCCCTCACAGGGCACAGGCTATGAGAAGACACCTCTGGAACGGGATGCTTTGGAGCTCTTAGAAAACTTTTGTCTTCCTGTGCGGAGGAAGACATTGAAATGGGAAAATACAGTGTTGAAAACACTCCGCAAGGGAACTATGCAAAGACGAATTAGCCAGACTCGTCCTCAGGGGCACTGAGATTGCCATGAGAATAACTGACAAAATTCCAATGAGTACAGTAAGACTCCAGAAGCTGCACAGAAATAAAACTAATGAAGACGTTAAACCATCCAAATACAGTGCAGCTGTTTGAAGTCATGGAGATTGAGAAAACTTTCTGTTTAGTAATGGAATATGCAAAAGGTGGTACAGTGTGTGCTATTTGGTTACTATGGGGAAAATGGATGAACGAGAAGCAAGAGCTAGGCTTCTACAGAACCTGTCTTCAGTGCAATCCTGCCCTGACAAGCAGACCGCGCTCAGAGACCTGAGCACTGAGCAAACATCGTTACATGGGCGACGACCATCAAACCAGCAGGTTTTGGATCCAGCACTGCATTGACTGGGCAAAAACTGGACACACGCTGTGGCTCCTGCATGTGCAGCCCCAGATCCACCTGGGCCAGGAGCGCCAGGGGCAGGAACCCATGCGTGGACTGTCGGGGTGGCGCTGTACAATCCAGTGAGCAGGTTGCTCCCCTTCAAGGGAAGAAATCTGAAGCAAGTGAGAGAAAGAGTGTGGCGGGGAGGTGCAGAATCCCTTTCTGCCTCCCCACAGACTGTGAACAGTTTCTGAAGAGATTCCTTGTCCTAATCCCAAAGCAGCAGCGCGTCAGTCTAGGTGAGATCAGGAAGGACAGGGGATCAATGAAGCGCATGAAGGAGATGAACAACCATTCACTGAACAAGAGCTACACACCCCAGGCCCGACAAGAATAAATATGGAGACCACAAGGGGATGCTCAGAAAAAGAACTTCACGGACCTCTTTCAGAGAGCTAATGCGATGAACACTCAGCCTCCGATTTCTCTCAGGGAAGAAAATCGTCTAAGCTGGACTCCCCGCCCTCCAGCGCTAGCAGGCACCTTTCAGTTGCTCGGGTGTGGCCAGGCAGTGACCTCAGCAGAAGCACTGGCCAGGCTCCCGGCCTGAAGTGCACACAGGCCTGTCTTACGGTGAGTGTCACACATCCCACCCTGAGGATGCTGGACCAGCTCTTCTTTCAGCTGTTTCCCATCCAAAGAAGAAGCACGGCAGCGCTGGAAGGAAGGTGAAATTTCATCCAAGATATCTTCAAGAATGGTGGTCAAAGGCAAGAAAATTGTTGCAAGCAGTTCCATACTTGGGAACCCAAGTGAGCCCCACTGGCGAGATATTCCTGAACCTGAGTAAAGCCCTGCCATGCCCTGCAGTGGCAGCACAGATCCGGATGAAATGATGGAATTGAAGACTTCCTCTTCGGGTGAGAGGCCTACTTCCGACAGGTGCTTGTGGATTCCTAATATGAAAGGCAGTACCTTCAGTCCACGCAGCAGTGGGACAATCAACATCTCACAGGAAACTGCAGACTGTTGGGAATAATTGGGGAGGGGAGCTATGCAGAAGTGAGACTGGGCATACACACTGTCACAGACCCTGGAGTTGGAATGAAACTAATCAAGGAAAGACCCCTGAATCCCACCAGATTAGAGGAGTTTCTCGGAGAAGTTACAATCATGATATTTTGACCCATCCCAATATAATGCAGTTGCTTGAAGTTGTAGAAACTGAAAAAGCATTTAACTTGATAAAAAAAATATGCAACAGGTGGTGAGGGCCGGTGTCATCACAGGGAGGTATGAAATTCCTCCATTCATATCCAGAGTCTGTGAAAAGTTTCTCAAATGCTTCATTGTCATGAACTCAGAGAAGCCTGACACTAAAATAAATCATGAGAGACAAATGGGTAAATGTAGGGTATGAAGGAGATGAACTTGAACATTTGTTGAACAAGAGGTAAATACCTTAGTTCAGAAAAGGATAAATATCATGATTTCCATGGGATCTCTGAGAAAGGAATCCATAAATGTCTTTTAGAAAGGAAATGTGATGAAAGCTCAACCACCTAGTTTTTGCTTGGGAGAAAATCTTCTGAGCCAGACTCCTCTCATGCCAGTGCTAGCAGGCGCCTTTCACCTGCTCAGGTGTGGCCATGCAGCAACCTCAGCAAAAGCATAGGCTCCTGGCCTCGAAGTGCACACAGCTTGTCTTGTGGTGAGTCGCAGACATCCCACTCTGATGATGCTGGGCCAGCTATTCTTTCAGTTCCCCATCCAAAGAAAAATCAGAGCAGCACTCAGAAAGTGACCTCACGGAAGATGAAATTCCATCCCACAAATCTTCAAGAACAGCTGTCAAGGGTAAGAAAATTATTGTAACAAGTTCCATACTGGGGACCCAAGAAATCTTGACCCACCAGAAATTCCTGATCATGAGAGAAGCCCTGCCATGCCCTAGAGTGTTACCAAAGTTTTGGTTGCAATGATGGCACAAAACCCTTACTTTTGTGTTGAGGGACCTGCTCCAGACAGGTTCATGCTGATTCATAATGTGCCAGACATCAGCATCACTTCCAATGAGAGAACAACAGTTGCTTCAGTGCACATTATTAGCAGTACAACCGCATAGGTTGGCATTCACTTACCAAGAGGTAAGACCAATGGTAGCACTTTGTACTACCAGCCACAGGAGGTTAGAACCCCAACACACAATGACCTACATCCATCACCCAGCCTGTCCCAGAAAGATGTGCTACTGTCCCAGAGATCATGCCCAGGGCCGCTAATCTTGTTATTAAATTAACTTCAAGAGTTATAGGAGTTTGGATAACATCTGTGAGCCAAGCTGTAGATCAAGAATTCCACATGCATGGCCATGAACAACTACTGAAGGTTATTTACCAGATCAAACAGGCAGCTACCCAGCTGAGGTCTCCTGGGCTCTATTTTCTCCTGTCGTTGCTGACTAGATCTGCTGCACTTAAAATAGATGCTCTGTGTCTGTTGTTCAGAATCATAAGGAAACATCTTGTCTACCTGAGCCTTGAAAGCTGGCTTTAAATTTTGTCCTTGTCATGAAATTGTCTTTTTCATAGCAATAATTACCTCACAGGTAGCAGTACCATCATTTGGCAATTCTTTCTGCAAA
The DNA here is from genome assembly GCA_004027595.1 of Dinomys branickii. NCBI lineage: Eukaryota > Metazoa > Chordata > Mammalia > Rodentia > Dinomyidae > Dinomys > Dinomys branickii. Next base: position 42,494 of record PVLD010005894.1, on the reverse strand, counting down.
AGACATTTAGTCCATCTTCCTGAAGGTCAGACTAAAATCATTCAAAAACTGTGCTGAGCTACTTCCTCCTTCTCTCAAAGGGCTCCAAGTCTCCATAATCCCTCCTCTTCCTGATTGATTGGAGAAAAGGGTAAACCTCCATCTCCTCAGAGCTAAAATCTGAAACTTTCCATAAAAAATATACCCTGGAGCTGCTCAGTTAAAAACCAACCAAAAAAAAACCAACAATTACCTAGTCCGTATTATGTGCCAGGTCACATAAGTAAACTTCTGTCTTAGTCACTTTTCTCACATCCCTGAGACAAAATACCTGACACCCAAAGTTAAAGGAGGAAAGCTTTATTTAGCTTACAATCTGTAGAGGTTTTAGTCTATAACCAACTGGCTCCAAGGCAGGGTGGTATCTGGCAGAGGGGCAATAATTCATGGTGGTAGAGATAGCAAAAGCAACAAGAGAGAGTGAGGACAAGCCTCTTTCCACCCCTCCTATTGTATGCAGGCCCTGCCCTAGAGTGGGTGTGGCACTCACATTCTTAATCTCAGCAATGAACGGCAAACTTTAGATTCAGCCAGCTCCAAAAAGTCTACCCCCCTTGAATGCATGAGCTGTTGAGGGGACATCCAGACACAAATTTTAACATTCTGCCCTTGGCTCCCCAAAGACTCATACACATCCCTTTATACAAAAGACATTTAGTCTATCTCCAAGAATTGCCAAGTCCAAACAGTTTGGCCACTGCTCAAAAGTCCAAGTCCAAAGTCTCTTCTGATATTCCCAGCAAACTCTTGGCTGTGAGCCTCTATGCAAATGAAAGTTAAAAATTTTCAACATTCAATGGCACAAAATAGACATTTCTATTCCAAAAGTTACTGACGGGGGTTTAGAAAGGAATGGGACCAAAGCAAGTCCAAATCCTGGCAGGGAACATTAAATTCTGTACCTCCATGTGCAGCATCTGCAGCGATCTGTGGCCAGATATAAACCCCAAAGGGCTTGGGTGGTTCTGCCCCTGTGGTTGTAGCTCCCTTGGCTTCTCTCTTGGGCCTGCTTTGCTCCCTTCTTGCAGTTTTCTTCAGATGATCCACAGTCCTTGCTTCTCCAAGTTTCTGGGGTCTCCACTACACCTTCATCTTTATACTCACAGCTTCACACAATGCCCTGTCAAGGGCACACTACCTGGGCCTCCCAGGCCTTTTTCCAAAATCTGGGAGGAAGCCTTCCTGATCCCACCACTCTTCCATTCTGTGTGTGCCTAAAACAAATGCCATGTAGATGATGTCAAGGTCTGCTGCCAGCTGGAGCAGTAGCCAGGTTTCCCTTTCTCTTGGCTGTAGGGGTAGAGTGTCTAGATCACTGATCACTCTCAATCCAATTCCAAAGAATAAATTCTCTAGGCAGCCATCATTCTGGAACATAATGCACTAGGGCTTTCTTCTCAAAGCAGTGTTTCACTTTTGCATTTAGGAAAATGTATGCAAACCACAGTACCCACTAAAGATGGTAGGTATAGCACAGCAAGTGCTCATGGGGAGCTGACAAAGGAGAAATAAACTAGAGATCACAAAAGGGAACCATCAGAGAAGAGTTTTGAGAAAACTCATTTGCACCCCTGAGCTGAATCTTTCCTTACAAACTCTTGACGAAAGTTGCCAAAAATACATTAAATCTAGTGGAGATGATAAAAGTAAAAACTTAAGGATTAAGTCAGAACTCTAAAGGATGAATGCAACTTGAGGATCAAGAAATACCACCAAGAATGGAAAATCAGAAAACATAAATTTAAAATAACTTCACAAGCAGATTTTAAACTCAGAGGTAAGAGGAAACATAGTTTAAGAAGAAAAAAAGCTGGGCCTGGTGGTACATGCCTATAATCCCAGCACTGAGGAGACTGAGGCAGGAAGATCACTGTAAGTTCAAGGGCAACCTGGCTACATAGCAAGTTCAAGGTCAGCCTGAGCTATAGGGAATGACTGTCTCAAGAAAATTAAAGAAAAAAGGAAAAAAAAGAGGAGGAGGAGAGGAGGAAGAGGGAGGGGGGAAGATAAGGGGAAGGAGGAAAAGGAGGGGAAGGGAAAGAAAAGTGGTATAAAGAGATATGTTGGCAAATGAAAACACGAGCCACGCCCCTGACTAGCTGCACACCTATGAAAAATGAGACATTGTGAAGGGAAAATGCAAAAATTTAAGAGTGCTTTGAAAAATCAGATTATTGTCACTCATAATGAAGCTTATATATAAGGTTAATAGTTTGAACTCTAATAGCTTAGAAAAAAGTTTAAAAAAACTGAAGTAGGTATTGCATTTGACCTGTCAGAAAGGATATTCAAAGTACAGGTGATTAAATTCAATATTTGGCCAACCTACAAAGGCCAGGGAATCCGTGGATTATCAGAGCACCAAGACAGAAACTTTGTTCAACTGGGATGGTTTAGGTGTGCATGTTCCACAGAACCCAGTGTGGGCCAGATGTCCCCTCTATGGGACCCAGATCTCAGGAGAATGAGGTCTCCACCTTGTCAACTTAATCCTGAAGCAGTTCTTGCTCCAGGTAGGTGACATTACCCTACTGCTTAGATCTCTGGAACAGCCCTACCCACAAACTTCAATATGCCTCCTTTTGATGAAGCATAATTCCAATATTTGCAGAAGTACAGTCCACTAGAAATGCTATTAACATGAACTTGGATGTTTATGTCCTTTAGGTCCCTCTCTCCCATTTGAGAGTGGAGCAGTTAGCCCAGGTTTCCCTCCCACATTTCAGGATCCGGGTAGTTTTCCCACACTGGAAATTGATTCGTGCGGCAAGTTAAGAGTGATATCTCCTGTCTGTCTTCCTACCCTTTACAAAGCCCCTCCCTTCTATTTAAGGGGTTCCTTGGATCATTTCATCTTCCAATAGCAACTGAAGATTATCAGTCCATGAAGCGGGTATCTTTTTCATCTGGGTATAGGTACTGAATTTCATCCTTACCACCACTTTTGGAAAGATAGAGTGAAAGTCTCTAGTGCCAATTTCACCCTCAAGTGAAACTTCAAATCAGACAAAGATTTCGTGTTCTAAGGTCATTTTGAATGTTTCCTTCTTCAGTTGAACGGCTTTAGTTTAAATGATTGTCCATTTATTCAAATTGAAGCTCGATATAGTATTATTTCTGTGAGCAGAGATGATTTAAGGGTCATATAAATAAATGGTTTTATTGTTTTCTTTAGGTGATGTAAGTATATTTTGTTCAATTAATCAACCTACTGCAGCAAAAGTGATGACAAACATTAGACATGGGCAGTTCAGTCACTAGATACATGTGACATTTTAAAGGTTTTTTCTCTTTACCAAGAACTGTATTTCCTAGTTTTGAAAAAAATAATAAAATAGTATGAATTTTGTCTAAATGCACTTTCATTTCATTTCAATAAATAATTATTAATTCTATCTTTCTCCCCTTAATGAAAGCTTGAGTGGAAGACAGGAGTGATAGTATTTCTCTTCAGCACACACACAGTATATCGATAGCACTAAGCTCTCAAAAAAATACTGAATGAAAAAAATGAATGAATTCAGATAGCTGCTGAATTGTTTTTATTATCATTATCTAATTTCATGTTTATAACAATTTCCTAAGTTTCTAGGTCAAATGTGGTGAAATATAGCACTGATTGTTTCCTGGTGGATTTATGACCAAGATGGGTGTTCATTCTGAGTTTCCCAGTCTTAATCTTTGTTTGTGAGTGTTTGATGCTCAACACCAGGAATCTGTTTTAAAATTGCTGAGTATAATTCCAGTGGCAGTAATTATCAGTGCTGGCATTTAATGAGCACTAAAAGGTCAGTTACTAGGCTAACCTTATCCACATTACTTTTCATGAGCTCGAGAAGATTGGTTCTTTTATTTTCTCCTCTTAATCTTAAGGCACAAAGAAGTTAAATTAATAGCTAGCAAGTAAATAGCTGTGCTTTGAACTTGCTCAACCATCTTACCTCTCTAAAGTTTAAGCTTTTATTCATTATGCTACATTCATCTCCAGAAGAGGACAAACACACACATTCACAGAACATACCATCTTTGGTATATGAAGTATATTTTGTACAGACTCACCTTCAAAAGGCCTATTCTTTTTGTCTAATTATTTAATAGCACTCGTGGCCTTGGGCCCAACCATTTATTCTTTTTGGCCTCAGCTTCATTCTCACCCACGGTTCATGCTATTTATTAGGATAGACATCATAATCCTGCGCTGTAAAACTCAGTGACGTATCAACTCGGTCTCCATTTTCCAATATGGATCACCAGCTTCTCTAACCCTAAGAGCTATACCTTCTAAGGGAACTGCCAAATCCCATTCCTGAAGATATCTGCTAGTCTAAAGCCGTTATTGATTAGAAAAAGAATCTATAGAAAATCAACGAATCAATACTGACCGGCTTTTTAAAGGCATCATAAATTTTAATGTGTGGTAAAACTTATCATCTGAATCCTCTACCAAATAAGAAGTTACAGGTGAATTTCCAGGTGCTAAGAAAAACACTAGAACACTATTTAAAGTGTGTTTACATTCTCTCACCTTTAAGAGCTTTACATAAAGTAGACATTGTTAATTGAACTTAATAGTTATTATATACTTATATTTTCCTTACTAATTACAATTTCCCTAAAAGTGGGAAATTATAGATTTAATCAGTTAATTTTCAAACAGACAAGTGGTAAATCATGATGACATCAGTTGTTTTCCTTTTCTCTGACCACTTTTTCTTTCCAAGATACCAACTACCAGCAATCATAGTCTACAGCTTTACCTTCTGCTGTTTTCCCAGTTAAAATGAATCACTGACTTAAAAGTTGGTAGATAACAAAATGTCCAAAGTAGAACGTTTTCAAGAATATTTTACAAGGAAAGGATCTGCAGTCTCAGCAAAGCTTAACAACTGTGTAAGTAATAGTTTCTTGCCACAAAAAGGAATTGAACAATGCAGTGCAATGCTTTGGAAACTGCATAAACGCCAGCTCTTCCCAAAGGGCTAATGCTGAATGCTATGGATCAAGTGCACCTTCCTAGAAATCTCCCCATGTAAGAGAGAGTTATGAGGGATGTTAAAGTTGCATAAAGTTAGCACTGTCACTTGGGCGTAGATTGATTCTATCTTAAACACACTGTTGTGTAAGGTCCGGGAAATTGCCTGTCCAGATAGTGTCCGTATGCAGCTCTAGCCAAAGGCTAGGTCCCTGGACCAAACTGCTTCTTTCCCAGTACTGGAGGGAGGCAGGATCTGAACAGTCAGGGATTGCTGTGCAGACTCAGGGGTTGAGAGCAGCATAACAAAACTGAAGATTTATCACTTTTTTTTTTTTTTTTGGCAGTACTGGGGATCGAACTCAGGACCCTGCGCTTGCTAGGCAGACGCTTATTCCACTGAGCTATATCCCCAGCCCCCAACAAAACTGAAGAGAAGGCAAAACGATGCTGTGCTAGAGGAGCAACACCTTGGCCCATTTCATAGATGCGGGTAGATGTCCCTCGGTTTCTTCTCATTTCTCTCCCTCCTTGTTGAACTTTTTAAAAAAATTGATGTTCTTCTACTCAGTCCCTAGAAAAACAGATAAGATGCAGTAAAATCAAGAAACATGAGAAAATCAAGAACATTTCACAAATTTTATAAACTAAAAAAGTTTCAACTTTCACTTTGAAATGATGCTCAGTAACATCTTTCAGACCACTTTAAGTGCTAATCTTCAGGTCTAACTGTAAATATTCAGCACATAGCTACGGGAGGTAATTCTCTATGGATCATTTGCATACGTGCATATCTTGAGAATAGAGGCACTGACTACTCTTTTTTCTAGATTACCTTTTTTATGTTTTTTTGGTTAAGACTATTGGTACTATTTGTATATACATAATGATCACATTCATTGTAGGGACTTTGTACCTGTCCATGATATATCTTGATTCCTTTTTTCCCATTCCCCTCCCCTCCCTTTAACTTTTCTTTCCCTCTTTATTTACAAAGCTTTATTTCTATTTTATCCTTTTCTCATTTCTTCTTTGCCCTTACTTACTTTCCTCTCCCCTGTTCCCCTTTGTTTTTGAACTATTTCTCCCTATTTTACAATATCTATTATGTATTTTGGTTCTTATTTACACTTTCAGTTTCTCACACCAGAGAGACAATGTGACATTTACACATGTGTGTCTGATTTATTTCACTTAACAGTATGGTCACAGGGTGCATCCATTTCCCTAGAAATGTCTCAAGTTTATCCTTTTATATGGCTGAGTACTACTCCATTGTATAAAAACAATGCATCTGATTTATCCATTCATCAGTTGGTAGGCATCTGGTCTGTTTCCAAGATTTAGCTATTACAAACTGTGCCACTGTAAACATGGGTGCACATATATCACTGTAATATGATGCCTTTAATTCTTTTAGGAAGATACAAGAAAGGGGAATAGCTGGGTCAAATGCAACCTCTAGTCCTAGTTTTTTGAGGAATCTCTGCACTGATTTCCATAGTGTTTGCACCAATCTCCCACCAACAGTGGAGAAGGGTTGCTTTTTCCCCACAGCCCCGCCAGCATTTGTTATTGATTTCTTGTTAATACCCATTCTTTCTGGAGTGAGATGAAATCTCAGCATTGTTTTAATTTGAATCTCTCAAAGAAGCAGTGATGTTGAACATTTTTCATATATTTGCCATTTGTATTTCTTCATCTAAGAAGTGTGTGTTCATCTCAGATGCCAATTTTTGGATTGGGCTTTTAAATTTGGGGGTGTATAATTTTTTTCAACTCTGTATATGTTCTAGTCTACCTTTCAAGTGTATAACAAACAGGTTGGACAAATGTTTCCCTCCAAAATAAACATCAGGTATGATTACTGTTCATTACAAAAGATGTGGCTTCCTTTAATTCTGAAATGAAACCTACTCATTGCACACAGACACCTGCCTGCCCTGTTTGCATTATGTCCATAGGATTTAAACAAAAGGAACTGAGGTAAATATGCCAATGCTCATGTCATTGCTGTGCCAAAACTGAAGTCCTTTTTCTGGAAGCCAGGAGGTTCATTCTTTGACCAGCATCCATGAAATTAAACCAAACTTGTTAGGCTTGCAAGATAAAACCTTTTCACAGGCTTTCATCATAGTACAAGGGCTACTACACAGGCGCTTAATAAATGTTAGTGATCTTTAAAAAAAAAAATGTTAGTGATCTTGCTTGGGTTTCTTCTCTATAAGCGCTGGTAGGATCTCTGCTATTTCTTCCGCCCAATTCCTAATCAGCCTCCCAGTATGATCCTTTCTTTCCTTTCCTACTTTGCACACTGGTGCTTTTGGTCTTTCTTTTTACTGAAGAGACTGATTTTTCTGATCCTCAAAATTTCCTCCACCCTACAGGATTTCTTACCCTCCTGTACATTCTGAAGCGTCACCTATTAGAATTCCTCTGGTCATGTTTAGTGTCATCTGTACCTGATGCTTGAAGACTCTTCTGGCTTTTGGATTCTCTGTCCTCCGTGTGACCTATTATTGTGTCCCCAAATCCAGGGGGGCGCTTGCATGCAGCCATTCCCTGAGAGACCTCTTGTGCCATGATATTAGCTCTCCAGTGTGAGACTGAGGACTATCCTCAGGAAGGGCTGCTTACACTAGCCGCCATTCCTTCCACACCTTCTTTCCTTCTCCTTTGTCTTCTTTGTTTACTAAAGCATCTCTCCCATGATTCCATAGGCATTTTGGAGAACATAAGGTAATATTCATTTTCTAGACCCTTTATTGACTGCTGCTTTTACAAACAAGGGGCAGCCAGTAATTAAGATGAGTGATAATTTTACATAGAAAAGCACAGACATATATTTCATTAATTTGTACTTTTCGCACTTTTGACAGGAAGAGGATGGTTTTGTCACATGGGCTATTTCCTCTCCCCTGGCCTCTTTGCCCTCCCTGTTGCTATTTTTGAGCCTCTATTTGCATACACTTTATTTGCTAAGATTAGAAGAGACAGTGTCATGACCTAGGTACCATTCTACACAAGGCTCGGAGGCAGGAATGGAGTTGCCGGGAGAAGGAGCTACTAGGTGGAGCATTAAGTGATAATAAAGGAAGCGCATTGGTCCTCGGAAAAAAAAGTTTAAAGTTATCTAGGACCCTCACTGAAGAGCTGAGGATGCGAAAGCAATGGGTATGCACATAGAGGGCAAATTCTGAAGAATGGAGAAGCTCTAGGATCATTGCAGTTTCTACAGAACGTACACAAGAGGAATGGGTGACTGCAGAGAAAGGAAGTCTTATTTTCATCTTGCTTTTAGAAATTTCTCTATAGAATCACTCTCGAGGCTGACAAAGAAATGATCTTGCAGTGGGAGAGGCTCTTATTAATCTCAGAGGTCTTATTCCACACTCTACTCTTCATCATCAAAACAAAAGGCTTCCCTAAGTCCACCAAGTCCAAAACTACACTCATGTACTTTCTCTCTAACAGAGTTTCAGTCTGCAGGAGAAAGAAATAAGGTCTTGGGAGAACAGCTGTTCCTTTCATTGAACTCCCTGCCACATTTTGGAGATGAAGACCCAGGGCTTGCCCACTGTCTTCATTTTATTGATGTGCCTGGTATGAATGCTAAAGACAGCTACAAATAATTGCTCTCCAAGCTCCAGTGAACTAGCATATCTTCATTTAAGTCATGCATAGCCTGAAATATTTTTTGAAGCAGAGAAAGATTACTATGTGGTAGTTGCTAAGCAGCCAGGCTTCCAGGAAGCTCAAAATACAGGCTGCTTTGCAGAATCTCGCCAAAAAGCCTCAGCCCTCTTTAACTCTCCTCATGCAAACTCCACTGCCTCCTGCTATGTCCAAAAGAGGATGCTTTCTGTAGATCTGTGAAGCTCTGTATCATTTCTAGTGTTTTTTAAAAAATACTTGTTATGGCCCTTAATTGTTTGATCAATGGTATAGTTTATGGTATTTCAATTTGATATAATTTTTACACTTCATGGCTTGCATGCTTACATCTGGCAATCTGATCAACTTTATTGAAGATGACAATATGTAATATAACAACCAGTGGTAATTCCTATCATCTTGTTTTGAAGTCCTGTATCATTTTTATTGTTTTTAATGTTGTTTTGTTTTTGTCTCCATTGTTGTTATTTTGTTATTTTTTTCCTCTTTGAAACAGAAAAAGGAACTTTTAAACAAGTGGAGCCTTTCCTTCTTGTTTTTAACTACTCACCACTCCCACATCCCACGAAGTAGTTATAAACCAGGAAATGACCTCTGCTACCCAGATAACCTACCATAAGGAGGACCTGGAGGCCCCCTAATGTTTGGGAAGAGCCCAGTGAGTATTGCTTTATATGTATAGAGAGTAAAAAGGGAAAATACAGAGATATTCAACCAGTGAAATTAAAAATATAATTCCCAAACACATAGAAGTCAGTGGTAACTTGAGTAGTATTTCTTTCTGTAAAGATACATAAAAATTGAGATGACCACACAGATTTAACACAATGTCTAGAAAATAGAAAGTACAGTCAGTAAAAAATGATAATGAATACAACTCATTTTATGTCATTTTAGTCAAAGAATGAGTGTTTTCCTATAGAAGATTTTAAAGCTTCATTAATATTTCATCACATATATGTCTTTTGTATTATACCATTAAGTAGTTATTTGCTAATTTTTAACTAAACAATGCTGTTATGAAACATCTTACATAATTCTTTGTCTAGTTTTCAGATTTCCTTAGGATAGATTGCTAGAATTACTTGACCAAAACATATGAATTCAGCCAAACTTTATAATAATTAGTGTCAATGTGCTTTGAAAACATTGGTAATAAGCTACAACCTAAGTATGCTAGTTTATCTCTTACTGCACCTTCTTACCGTAGTTTACTATCCTTTTAGCTGTCAACTTTCCATTTTACTCTTTACAGAAAAAGTTTACTGTTAAATTTATGGTATTTTGGTTTGATATAATATTTTATATTTAATGTCTATCTATATTTATTTTTTTGTGAATGACTGCTTGGGCCCTTGGAGGCAGGAGGCAGAGGCTGACTGTGAGTCCGTCTGTCAGAACTATGCCAAAGTAAGATAGGGCCGTTAGCCTTGCTTGGCTCGTGGGTTATGTTATGGTGTCTAGATGTCCCCCGAAAGCCTCGTGGACTTCTAGATGGGGCTTTTTTGGAGGCAACTGAATCCAGACTGTGTGACTGATTCATGGTTCAGTGCTGGGATTAAGGTTGCTGGGATTAAGAGCAGGTGACTGCTGGATCAGTCCACCGATTGGATTGGCAGTGCCCTAATCCCAGCAGTCTGTACAAGATTAAAGGGGTAGAAAGAGTCTCGTGTCTCTCTCTCTCTGTCTCTCTCTCTCTCTGTCTCTCTCTCTCTCTCTCTCGCTTGCTGCTTTTGCTGTCTTCGGCTGCCATGAACTTTTGCTCCTCTGGCACATGCCACCCTGCCTTGAGTATGGACTGAGTATGGACTGAAACCTCCACAAACTATGAGCTAGTGAAACCCTCCCTCTTTAACTCTGGGTATCGGGTATTTTGTCTCTGCAATGAGAGAAAAATATAACTAAGACAGGCATAAAGTAGTGAAGTTAGAGAAGCCAAGAGGAAAGTTTACTTCTTTGAGAGTTGTCAGGGTGCTCTGCACCCCCCTCCACCCTCTCTTGGAGGGGCCAGGACAGAAAACATTTTTGCTCTCCTTCAGCCAAGGGAGCGTAAAGGCTCCACAAATATTGCTCAGAGAGTTTGGCCTGTGTTTGAGGAACACAGGTTCTGAGAAGCTGCCTCAGACGATGGACGAGAAGAACTCATCCTCTGATTACACTGCCTCCCACCTGAGAGGGGCAGAGCATCGCACAGAGGAGACGGGAGCCTCCTGGAGGTGTCCTGACTGCTCTGAAACGACGTGAACAGGGGATGTGCAGTCAGTGGCGGGGCGAGTTGCCAGATGCCCAGAGGCAGAGCGGGGAATAAAAGGCTGCAGCCGGAAGAAACCATGGCTAATATTAAAAACCTCCAGTGTAAAGGCGCCAGTGGCGGTCCTTCCGCAAAGGCCCTGAAAGCTCCATAGGAGAGAAGGAACCAGCATTTGAGGCAAGGTTTTACCAGCATATCAAGTCACAATCATCACTGCACCAGGCAGCAAGACCTCTCCTGCCCTCTTCTCTTTTTTTTCCCCCTCACTCACTTCACAATTTCCATCACTCTTTTTTTTTTTTTTTTTGTGGTACTGGGGATCGAACTCAGGACCCTGCGCTTGCTAGGCAAGCGCTTACTCCACTGAGCTATATCCCCAGCCCCCCCTCACTCACTTCAAAAACCCAGAGCAGCCGAGCATGGTGGCACATACCTGTAATCCCAGCACTTAGGAGGCTGAGGCAGGAGGATTGCATGGAGTGCAAGGCCAGTCTGGGCTATAGAGTGAGTCCAGGCAGCCTGAACTACATAGCTAGACCCTGTCTCAAAAAACAAAATGAAGTCAGAGCGCTTAGCAAATCCAATAATAAAAGGGCAAGATACCTTACAGATCAAATGCCTGTGGCTTTTTTGCCCCTATTACTATAGCTTTCTGATCCTAGTTGAGGTAAAAGTGAAGATATAACTTTAAGTGAATCTTTAAAAAATTTACACTATACTAGACATTATAATTACTAAAATGTGTTTTCTTATCATGAAAGGACCAAAATCTATTTTTAAAAATGCAAACGTAACTGAAAACTTTAGAACTTTCCTATGATTCTATCCAAAAGATGGGAAAGAAATTGCCCACAAACACAGTCAAGGGTCAATAGTGAAAAAAATAAGGTAATTATTGTCTGTACTTTAACAAGTTGAACTTGGTCAAATATCTGGCAAAATGACCCCATCATTTCTCTCCCTCTAAAAAATTGTTTCTTATATTCTATTTCTTTTGGTAGATTAGCTTTAAATTTCTAAGAAAATTTCTAATTAGGATTTTCATTTTCATTAGACTGGGCCTGCACTTTTAATCTGGAAAGAATTAAATTCCTTGTAATACACATTTCCTGGGATTATGGTACCTCTCCTTTTATTCAACTACTTTTAGACTTCCCAGTGAAAGTCCAAGATAAATCATCATAATCGTCATCCAAATTTATTCATCATCACTTTTGTATCTCATATATTTATTGTTGTGTTTAATCTTATGTTTGATTGGGGCCTCTCTTGTTGCTACTATGAGTGGTATATTTTGGAAGGCAGCTATGCTCACCACTATACCACCAACGCCGCACTGAGTGGTATATTTTGGTTTAATACAGTGAAATCTAAACTGGAATTTCAATTAAATGCAGCTTAAAATAGGGCACATCCCAATGAACCCATTACAAGTTGAAAATAGAAAAAGCTCACAATACAATTAGAATTCATAACTCCAGAACAGCATAGCTTCACACAATATACTGTAAAATATCAAGTATTAACCACTGCAATTGCATGGCTGACTGGGGATTACTAAGTGTCACGAGCTCAGGAAAAGATCAGAATTCAAATTCAAAGTATGGCTTTTACTGAATGTATATCACTTTCCTACCATCATAACGTAAAAAGAAAAATTCTGTCAAGCCACTGTAAGTTGGAAACCATTTATATAATGATCTGTATTCTTACACCATAAGCAAGTACTTTACTGTTTTGATTAATGTTTAAAATTTATTTGTTGATTATCTAATAGCTAAGCCAGCTACAAATACCAGTATGTGTGTGTCTTTTTTTGTAGTCTTTCTTTTTTATATTTAATGCATTGTCAAAAATCGTAGGAAAACACTTAACAATGGTGATATAGATCAGACAGGTCTCATTTTTCATTTCAACTGTAATTTTTCTAGCACTTTAACCTTGAAGATGAGGTTATCTCTAGTCTTTAGGACAATGTCTTTTGTGTATGAATGTTATTCTTAATTTTATAAAACTTTGACCAAGAACGAGTATGTTGTTAAAGGTCATTGCTGAAATAAGTCTACATAAATACATCACACAAGCCACCAGATGAGGTCACTAGCTTGGCATCTGTTCACATCAACAGCATCGCCGGTAAACATTTCCTCAATTCCTGAATACAAGGCTTAGGTTAATATAAAGGTGACTGATAGAGGCTTTGCAGCTTGGCGCCCCAGGAAGCAGGTGGTGAAGCAGAGGTCAGCAGACGGGATGTTCAGCAGGCATAGCCTTGGAATCAACAGCTGTCAAAGGCAGAGTAAGAGCAGGAACAGGCAAAGCAAGGAGTTTAGTTGTGATGTGGAGACTGCCTTGGCTTAGCCCACAGACTCAGACTAAGGTGGTGGGTCCTCCATACTCTTGCACTAGTCAGTTGCTAGATGCGGCTGCTCAGGGAAAGAAAGGGACATGACCTTGGGTGGGAAGGATTTCTGCAGCTGCGCAACCCCCAAAGGGTTGGCAGCTGAGCACTATCTGCAGCCAGCACTACCAGCAGCTGGGTCAACAGACTCTTCAGTGAAAGGGTTTCTGGGCCATGCAGCACAGTGTCCACCACAGTGGGAAACCCACTGCCCGCTCCAGACCCATAGAAATGCTGGGGTGAATATATTTTTAAGATGTTTTTAATGCATACTTAAGCATACAAAGCAAGAAAGCATGCCAAAAAGAGTTGACAGGCAAAGCACAAAATTCAGATATTTGCCTTAGGAAAATATGATTTTAAGTTCATTGAGAAGGAAATTAAATCTTTTAGACTCTGTTTTCAGTAATCCACTAGAAACAAAAACACCAGACTCATGCCACTTGAGTGTATGGTCTAAAATTTTACTGTGCTTGAGGTAGGAAAACCCTAACATGGGATATTAACACACATAAAAATCAATTTTAAAATGGTCCTAGGTATAGATCCTCAGCACAGGAAAAGCTCAAACACCCTGTGGCAGTAATGGCAAATTTTTCAGAGCTTTCAGTGGTACAAACAGCCCCATGTGGCATGCATGTCAAAGGTTCACCACCACTGGCCTGTGGTACGCCCCTGCTCTGTGGTACCTGTGATTCCCACAGTAGCCAACACCAGCAGTGAAGAGGAGCTCCAGGCACAATATGGATAGAAATAAGGACCTCAAAATGCCAGAATCTTCAAAACATAGACCATTCTGAGTAAGACAAATGTGGTTAAAATATTCTGAGAAATAAAGGAAGGAAAAAAAATCCAAACATCAAATTGACTGGACAAAAATCACAAATAGAAATTCTAGACATTGAAAAGGATAGAACATTAAAAAATATATAAAAATGTATTGTGTTAGAAAAGTGACTGCAGAGATCACCTGGAATGTAGCCCCCAAAGAGAAATTCATGGAAAAAAATATGAAAGTACTATGTTCAAGGGATCTTGTACAATGCTGAAATGTCCCTCTCCATTCATGAAATAATTATTGAATACCTACTCTGTGTCAAGTGTTGTGTTCAGTGCTGGGAACACAACCCCAATCACGAAGGAGTAAAATTCACTGAGAAGATTATGTTAGTATCATCAAAATAGAGTTCGCACTTTTCTAATATGGAATGCCAGCAAAATCAAACAAATTAAACGATAACAAAAAGTTACCTGGTAAGACAGTCTTGATCTATGTCCAGGTGATGAGGGACAATTTGCTCCATAATGCTTTTTACTGATTAACCGTAACTGGAGTAATGTGATCCTCTCTGGGGGCCACAGTTTAAAGGTGGGCGTTGACAAATGCTGACTGAGGAAATGTGGATGTAAATATCCTGAAACATATGACATTTAATAAATAGCTGATGGGTGCTCCAGGGAAGAAATATTTAAGTGCAAAACCCTATGGCACATTCTAATCCTGAACTGTTACAATTCAATTTCAGGCTGAATTAAGTGAGATTAACTGTTTAGTTCTTTCTTCTCCCAGCTGTGCAGGTAGACAACACTTTCTACTTTAGTTAGATGAAATTATGTAACTGAATTCTAGCCAATAGGATGTGACAGAAAGTGCAATGTACCATTTTCAAGACCGGCCCTTAAGGGCCTCACACATGCATGAACACACTGGTGCAGAGCCTAGGGACCTTGGAAGACAGAGCAGAAGATGGTAAAACCCCCAAAATGAGCGGATTTTCATCTCTGAGTCACTGTATGGAAGAGAACCTCCACCAATGAGGTACACTTACTTTGTACTTCACATGATAATGGGTAATATACTTTTATCCTGTTTTAGCAATTAAACATTTTACTTTTTTTTAACATTATACCAATAATGTGTCCATGTCATAAGCAGATTTGAAGGAGGAACGTATACAATGGTATGAACATCCAGTAGTCACACTTATGAGCTACAAAAGAATCTTTCATTTTTTAAAAATAACTGACGTTGACTTAACTAAAATCATTTCTTTAAATAGAGTTTGCCGTTCAACTTTCCCTCTCAGTCCTGCCTGATTTATCCTAACAGAATCATAGTTACCACAGTTTTAAAGCCCTCACAAAGGCACTTTTGCAGGGGAAAGGTTTGTTACAACCTGGAATTTTCTTTGTCGTAAATGCTGCTACATCGTCTTGCCGCTGGTCTTCTTTCAAAAGAAGAGTATCTCTTATCTGTTGTTTTCCACCACAGATTAATATAGCTGTTTGCTTCTCAGCCAAGCTAAGTTACTTTGAGCCTCTGTTGTTTCATGTCTATATCTTCAGTAACTCTCCTAGCGCTAGATATAAAGCAGGCAATTACTGGTTGGATCAATAAACAAAGAACAGGAGAAAGTTATAAATGTAAAACTATGCTTCTGATCTCTTGGATCTTAATACAAAGGCCAGACAGACCAACTTTTGCAAAAGGAACGTTGATATATGTATGTAAAAATATAAAACATGTATCAGTGAAGATTATATACCTCTGTGCACCTATTTGTGTATAAAGGAAGACACATTGATTTCAAAATGAGTTATTTCTGTGTGTAAAAACAACAGCTTCCTTTTTTGTCCTCTGCACAAGATCAAGGGAACCTAAATGTGTAGCTATTTTTAGAATACACACAGGGTTCCCCTGAGCAAATGGTCTCTCACTGAATTAGTAAATGAGCTGTGGTAACAAGATTACTCTGAAATAGCACGTGTCAGAAAATCATCGCGCTCTGGAACAACAACCAAAAAAAACAAGCAACAAAGCCTTTCAGGAAGTCTTAATCTTCTGCTACCAAACAAAGACATCTGTCCAGCTCAAGGCCAAATATCTGATAGATTCCTGGTTTTTATGAGCATAAATAAAAGTTTAGACAGTGCCCAAGGGCAATGCATTCTTATTTTTCTCTGGGATTTGCACTGGAATCAGAAAGAAAGAGAATGAGAGAGAATATGACCTTCCTTGTTATTTTCAGAGAGTAAGGGAAAAGCTAGCACTTGCCAAATGGAAAACATCTGATACTGTGCACCCTAACAAGTGCTCTAGAGACCTGGAGCTCCTCCTGGACGTCCTTCTGCATAGCTCACGTAGACCCCTATATCTGTCTTCTTTTCCTTACCCGAGGTCCATTAAGACAGGACCTGCTGTTGACCACACGTTTAGCCCCAGAGAACTGGCATGAAAGGCTTTAGTGAATGTTTATTAAATATTTACCAGGTAATCTTGGAATTTTCCAGAAAGTATCAAGCTAATTTTGATGAGTTCTCTCCATCATATGAGTAGATTTGGAAGAACAGAACACAAAAACAACAGTCACACCTTCTCTTTTCCATGAAAAGAGGAACATCATTTGTTTTATTTAGGATAGTATTCTTAGAATGTATGCAATAGATCTTTATGGAGTAAACACCCACTCTCTTGTAAGCCTTTGATAATGTTTCGGTCAATGGCATAGCCTAATCATGATGAGCCTTTGACGTGATCATTTCCCTAATCCCCTTTGTATGCTCACAGCTTGTCAGCTGGCTTCCTGCAAATGTACTCATTTCCTATCACTACTGTAACAGATTGTTGATAATTTAGCAGTTTGAAAGAACACAGCTTATTAAGTTCATAGCTCGCTAGGCCATGAATCTAGGCAGGCTCTGAACCTCTACTCAGTCTCACAGGGTTGAAATCAGTATTAGCCACACTAAGCTCTGCCTGGTACCTCTGGGGAAAAATCCATTTCCAGGGTCATTCAGGCAGTTGGCAGGATTGGGTTCTATGTGGTTATAGGACTCTTGTCCTCATGTCCTTTCTGGCTGATGTCCAAGGGTCATACTCAGCTTCTAAACCCACCCACGTTCCCTGGCTGTTGACCTTTTTCAGACTGAAGCTATCAACAGTAGCCTCAATCCTCACACTGAGAACCTCCTTGATCTCCCTTGTGCCTCAGTTTCCAGTCTTCTGCTACCTTTAAAAGTTCCTGTGATGACACTGGGCCTACCTGGATGGCCTAAAACCATTTCTCTTTTTTCAGGTCAGCTAGTCAGTAACCTTAGATCCATCAGCAAAACTTATTCACAGCAATACTAGTACTGTTTGACAACAGGAATTTGGTGGGACATTTTTAGACTGCTGGCTCTCACACTCAGAATAAGCAAGTGAAAAAGACCTAAATAATAGGCAATCGTTATGTATCCTAAACTCAGGAGTGGCATCCATTGTTTCTGCCTTATTCTAATTGTCAGAGGCGAGTCAGTAAGTTAGCTCACTTCCAAGCGTAGGAAATACATACAGATTTGAGTACCAGTTGGCAGGGATCCTTGAGGTTATCTGAGAGGATGCCCAACACAGAAAAGAAAGGCAATTCCATCTTATTGTCTGGTTCAGCTGTGAAAAGCATTTATTTAAATACTGAACACTGATCTAAACAAAATGATTGGACCATTGTACTAAGAGATAGTGGTGATAGGCTAGAATAAAAATGTGTTGGACAGAATAGGAAAGAGAGAAAGTTAAGCTCTGCTAATCACTTGTGAGGATCAATAAAGTCACACTTTAAAATGGTGGATCCAGACGCTGCATTCAGCAAGTTCTTTAGAAATGTGAGGGGAACCTGTCAAATAATCAGGAGACAATCTGGGCTGGATACATGTCACAGTGAGAGGATTGTCTATGAGGATAGGTGTTGTTTATTTTTTAAAAACCTATTATTTTGTAGAACTCTACTAAACCACGTATCCATATAACTTTGATTGGAATAGGGGAAAAAGCAACCAAAAAACAAAACAGAAGAAAATTGTGAAATTATTTACATCCAGTGAAAATAATGTAGCTCAGAGATAGGAAAAACGTTGACCCAACAAATGTAAAACAGGAAGCTGCCAATAATGAAAGCAGACTATTCGGTGCACCTGCAGCTCTCCATCCAGCTGTGCGTTTAGCCAGCTGGACTCATGGCCACCTCTGACCCCTGTGACAAGTGGCCAGCAAGCCCAGCCCAGAACCTGCTTCTCTTTGCTTCCATCTTTGTTTTCTTGTCTGGCTCAGCTGCTTCCTGGGACCTGCATTTATTTCTAGATAGCAGCATAGCTGCCAGACTTGGGAATATTTTTAGTGTGAATTTTTATAGCCTTTGGTTGAGAGACACTGAAATCTGTTCTAGGCCAAAATCATTCTACTGCCTTTGCTGTCCCTCTGCAGAGGTGCAGTATGTCTGCCTGGACTTCCGGTTGCCTCTTTCCATTCGTGTCTCATTCAGTTTTTCCTGCTCAGAGCCTTTTCCTGGCCACTCAACTAAGTGTGTACTCTTCCCCAGCCCACCACTGCCTCTCATATCGCTCCGTTCTGTCCTATTCTAGCATTTGTTAAAATGTGCATTTACTGTGTTCATTTTTCTTCACTTTCTTTGTTTTCCTCACCATGGTATCCCTGAGGTTTGTAAATACAAGTGCCCCTCTATGTCAATTGCCCAAGAAATAACTGCTGCATGAAAGAATGGGTTGAGTAGTGTATGAGTTTGCTCTTAATGCAAAAATGCTCCTTAACAAATCACCCTAAAATGTAATGTTTTAAAATAACAAGGATTTCCTGCATGGCCATGAATCTGTGGCTCAGCTTGAGTCCAGCTGATCTTGGTGAGCTTGGCTCCCAGCTTGCGTGATATTCAGCTCCACACCATCCATGTATTTCCTCAAGACTCTTGGCAACTGGAGCATATTGTTCGCAGAGCAGACCCTCAGAAAACAAGGCAGGCAGAAGCTTGATATGCTTCTTGAAGTCCAGGCTGCGAATGGCTCACTATTACACGTGTGTACTTTCTACTGATCAGTGCAAGTCTCATGGCCAAGACTAACATCAATGGGGTGAGTGGAAAAGTATATCCTAGCTACTATTGCTCAGGAGTGTGATACTAAATTAAAAACACATATACAGATAGAAATGTCCACGCCGTTGACCTTACTAAACACTAAGAGCGTCACAAAATAATGACTGTAAGGTACTTGATCTTGTCCAACCTTGTCGTTTTGCAGATGAGAAAATAGACACAGAGACATAGAAATGAAAAGACACTCCAGAGTTATATAGCAAAAGAATAGACATATTAAACTGAGATCAATAAGTCAATCTGATCTGAACAAATCAATAAATGAATGAATTGGACTGAGGGAGAGGAGCAAGTAGAGAGACAGAAATTGAAGGAAAAAAACACCCACAAGGGAAGGCAGAGAATGGGAGCATTTGCGTTGATGGCAAGCAGGCTCTGGGAGCAAAGAGCTTGCTGAAAGAGAAGCAAGAATAGGTAGGTACATAGATATACTTTTAGACTGTAGGAAGAAAAACAGGAGTTAGCAGTTCAGGTCTGTGTAATAGAGTACAATCCTTGTTTAACTTTTCTGAAATAACATGCACAACAGCTCTAACGATTGACCACAAGTTGCCAGACCCCAGAATTCCAGCTCAGCTGGATGCCCCCATGAGCAGCATTACAAAGGCTTTACTGACTGTAGGTCACCAAACTTCACCCAACACGAGTCACTGAGTCTTAGTTTTGTTGCACTGTGATGACCTCTATTTTCTCAGTGACATCAGTGTGAAGTCAGTAGCCTAAAGTTAATGCAGCAAGGGTTGTGTTAATGACTGGAGGCAAATGAGAAGGGTTTGAAGCAGCACATAGGGGAACTGTGGCACATGTGCCACAGCAGGTTATTTGTATAACTGAAAGCTCTCAAAGGTTTGCCATCACTGGTCTAAAGGAATTGGGAAAGATATGACCAAAAGCATCTTAAGACTGGTCCACCAAGAGAGAGCTAGCTGCTCTGAGGTCAGATCCTGATGGAAGTACTGCCACCAAAGTGGTCTAATCATGTCAAATACATATGAGGCTGCATACATTGTGGACCATAAAGCACAGGCATAGTTCTTAGTTCCAAGCAGATTATACCCTGATCAGTCCATACCTAGAATGAGTTAATAATCTGAAAAAGGACCCAGCTATAATTCAGAACTTGAGACTGAACACTGAGACATGGATTCATGCAAATGTAACCTTTCTATCTCATCTGCCTTTATCAAATGTCACTGTCATTTAACTTTCTACTAAATGGCAGTCATAGATTGTGTATAAATGCAAGGTTTAATGGAGTCAATGAAATTTGGCACAAAACAGCAGAATGTAAATTCTCTTCCTCTTTTTTATTATCTTATAGAAAGATAAATATCACTTACCTTGAGGTAATCTTTTTTTAAAAGTACTTAGAAGAGTTGCAGCTTTAGTATTCCAAAAGGACCACTGATGGCCAATAGTGTTTGTGATTATGATACTAAAATTAAAAACACATACATAGATACAAACCTCCCTATCATTGCTGGTAGTTAAATATTGAGTGTCAATGCCACAGAACGATAAAACTATATAAAACTTTGCTCCAGTCCAAGAGGCTCATTTACAGATAAGAAAAAAAGGCACAAGGCATTTAAATAAATTAGTTTTTCAGAAAGCACACAACAAATTAGTAGTGGAACAGAAAAATCCCAGCTCTCCTAATTCCCATTCCAGGGTAATTCTGACACACCAATCTGTGTTAACTGTGCCTAGCCATAACGTCAAGCAGGCTGCCATGACAAGTAGCTCTGAACAAAGAAAGAAAAAGAACATTACTGAAGTTGTGTACAGTATCACTCTCTGGGCTTCATGTAACCAGCAGAGCCTCAGAAAAGCAGGCCCAGAGCATGGGACCAAAGAGCACATAATCCACAACGACAGTAGCGCAACCCATGGCAAAACCTTTGGGGGTGGGGCCGTAAAGCCAAGACGTCTGTTCCTCAAAGATTTTTCTGGCAAGCAGAATGTACACCACCTGAAAGCTTGAATAAAAATCATAATTATGAGGGGAACAGAAAGTGTCATTTGCTTTTTTGGCAGAAACTTTGTCAATCACTAGGTGTAGACTCGGCCACGGCACGGCTAGTGTTCCGGAAAGAATCTCGCCACTCACCGCCTTCCCAGGTCAGGATCCAGCCCAGTGCAGGGATCCTAGCAAACTATTTAATAATTTGATTTCCACCTTCTATGATCCTTCTTCCCAGAGATACAGATCATTAAACTTGGATTTCTGATATTTCTGACTGACTTAAACCCCTGTTTGCTTCTCCACGTTCTCATAATGCCCTGTCGCTGTTTTTCTGAGAGTTGCACAGAACAATATTTCAAGTTTGTCAGGATAAAATGCAGGAAAGGATTTGACTTGATCTTGTTCCAGTAAAACCATTGGTAGGGTGTTATATTTATTTCATTTTTAGGAAGGTCACAGAGACAATAGAAGATGAACCCATAGGACAGAAATGATTGAAAAAATTGAGAATGTTTAGTCTGCAAAGAATATACATCTTAAAAAAAAGCCTTTTCAGATGTCCTTAAATATTTAAAAAAAAATTATGACTTTGCATTTGTAACAATTATATATACTCCTCAGTTTTTAAAAGTCACTTAATACAGAAAAGACGGAAGAGCGTCCAAAGTCCTTTAGCAGAGTCCAAGCACAAGCTGTAGGTTGAGAAGAATGTGGTTAGCCAGGGAAGCCCTCCGTTTTGGAAGGTGGCAGAGATTCTCCGAGTTAGGTTAGGAAGAGTCCGAGGTAAAGCAAGATTTGTGTAGAACAGTGTAGGTTCATGGAAAAATAAGCTTGATGGGGGAGGAAACCAAAGTGTCCCTGACTGGAAATGAGGTCTGTGAGCGGGGGACCTAGAGTCTTAGGAGATATACACACCAGAGCAGAGAGGCTGGGTGCTGTGTCAGCAGAGACTGGCCCATTGTGGCCTTGCAGAGTGACTCTTGCCTTCCTGGGTCTTTTATTTATTTATTTATTTATTTACTTACTTACTTACTTATTTATTTATTTATTTATTTGTCAGTACCAGGGATTGAACTCAGGACCTTGTGCATGACAAGCAGCTCTTATTCCACTGAGCTGTATCCCCAACCCTTCCTGGATCTAAAAGCAGCCAAGAAGTTCGGGGCGGCCAAAAGGAGCATGAAATTGTCAAGGGCCCAGGGAGTTTCTGAGCCTCTAGTGGAACCAGAACTGCACATTCAATGCTTTGACACAAGAGGGTTGTGGAAGGAACAGAAGGACTCCACAAACATGACAAAGGCCTTCAGTCAGCAGCATGTGACAAGTACTTCGCAATCTGTGCAGACTCATCATGGACAATGAAATGTGAGGAAGGACAGGGCGCATATGTCAGCATCCACCAACAATGAGCTTGGGACAGCCTCATCTACGCCACCCAACCCTAGGATTCACACACACACTGGGGTAGGTGGAGGATGGCACCCTAAATCAGTGAACCTGCAGACCACAACTTAGCAGTGTGGAGGCTCAAACTAGAAAGGGTTTTTTCCTGTCCAAGAAATGCACATTTCTCCTACCCCTTGATTTGTGACCTGAGGGTATTTTAGGTGGACTGGATGTATGTTCTGCCACAGTGGGAAGCCCTCCCTTAGCCTCAGCTCACTCCCCTTTCCAATGCCTGGGTGTTGCAGTAAGCTAGTAACAATCCCTTTTAATTTGAATTCTATTGTTGTGATTAAATCATCTTGGCCATGTGGACTTCGCATTTATTTCTACATAATTCTCAGGGTAACTTCAATAGAGTCACATCATCATGCCAAAATAGCAAGAACCAGTCATTTTAAATGATAGGATTCAACACAGAAGCCTGAAGCAATGCCAGGTGATGCCTCTGAGTTCACTTAAGCATTTAAACCTGTGGTGGACTGGGCACTCCTGGGAAGGGTGATGGAGATTTGCTGAGGTCTCCAGCCATGGCTATCAAGGGGCATGTGCTTGCTTTTCCATGTGAAATTCCCTGTATTTCTACTTTAACTATGACCATAGGAAACAATCTTGACAAGTATCTTGTGTCTTGGATGTTTCGTATACTTCACATACATTAATTTATTTCATCTTTATAGTGTCCTGTGAGCTATGACTGTTGTCCTTATTGGTAGCTCAGGAAGCTGGTAGGTAGAGGCACAACAACTGGGTCAACGTCACAGGGGTGCTGTTGACAAACGTGGGTCTGCAGGCTTCGTGAGCCTATTTTCTTAACCACTGGCTCTTCTGCCAGCCCAATGCTTTTTTTTTCGCCTCCTGTGTAAATCATCCTGACAACTGTGATTTAAAAAGAAAAATATCTGGTCATTTAAGGACACAATCCATGAAAATGTATTTCTAATTCAGGAAGAGGAGGCGGGGGAGAGCATTCTCTCCTAACCATGGTAAGCAATCTGTTCAGTCCCCAAAGCATGAAGTTTGATTTTCTTTTTATCTGGCTTTTATGTTCAAGGGAATATAAATGTCAGGAATCAAGCATTCCCTCTGGATGGTGGAGTAATAAATAACTTTCGTACCATTTTGCACAGATGCTCTGACTAAACTGAGACCAGGAAACATACAGACAACTCTACCGCCACGCTGATGATGAATCTATTTTTAAGAGCAACTGTTAAATTAGAAAGATTCTTCAAATTTAAAGAAAGAAAAACTTTAGAGGAAATAATCTGGGCACAAGTCTAAGAAATCCAAAGGAGATGCAAAGCTAAAATGAGTGAGCAACCTACTCAGCCAAAAAGGGCTGAGAGAGCCGTTTCCCAAGTTTAATCAGGATTCTCATTTTTTTAAAGCATAAAATCAAAGATTTTGTACTTTGGAGGGTGTGAAATATTATTTGAAACAGAGGAAATTTTTCTGACACAGTAGAGCTTTACGTTTCAAAAATATAATATCTAGGAAACAAATAATATATTCTAAATAATATATTGTAAAAAGTAGCATCACCTGTTTTTAGGAAAATGTATACATAATACCCATAGGGATAGTCATCATAAATTGATTCAGTTAATACATTTATCAAATATTTTGCCCCTTTAGCCCAGTAACATCACTCTTGAGCATTCATCCTAAGTTAATACATGCTATTAGCAGCAAATGTTTGATGAAATATCATTTTGTCACAGCAATATACCACAAATGGACCCAAAATGTAGGAAACTAATAATTTGCTCAATAACAACTATGTGACGGGTATAGCCAAGTACTTTGTCCTTTGATAATGAGGGAATCAGTTTAAGAAAAGTTACCAAAGATGATACATCTGGTTAACAAAGGGTCAACGTAGACCCTAAAGGAGACCTCATGGAACAATGGTTAATTAATCCTAATCGCCAATTTAATATTATTATTATTTACTTGTAAGGTCTGTTGTCTTTTTATTATGTTAAAGAGAATAATAAAAGAGAGCAATATAGCAAAATACCGACAAAAATAGAACAAATAAAAACAGAAATGATACAGGGTTTCAGAACAAAACGGTAGGAATTAGCAGTGGCTGTTATGTTACATATTGTTCTCTTCAACGAAGTTGCTCAGATGACCAGATGTAAGAAGGCAAGATGGATCAAACCATTAAAGAGAATAAAAAATAAAACCCAAAAAGACCACATTAGAAATGATAGAGTTTCCCTAGACAAGATGGTAAGAATTCACCAGTGGTTGTTCTATTGCATATTGTTCTCTTCAAATTAGTTGTTCAGATTACCAGACACAAGCATGCAAAACTAGTCAAAAAAAATTAGGCACTCACTGTTCCTTTCAGTAAACCATTAGACTTCAGCAGGACAGTTATCCCAGCCAATTTTCCCTTCCTTCTTCCTGTCTTTCTTTTTCTCCTTTCCCTCGTCCCAGTTGTTCCTTCCTCTGAGCAATTTCTTTCTCTTTCATATTATCTACTGTACATTTTGGGCTTTTTTACTCTTTTGGGTTCCTACACTAGAGAGACAATATGATGTTTACACATGTGGGTCCATTCATTTCACTTATGAGTGTGGCCTCTAGTTGCATTAATTTACCTACGAAAGCCTCGAGTTTGTCTTTAATATTATTCTTATACAGCTATTAAAAACCAAAGTTCTGAAGACTACAGATCAGTAGGGGAAGCAGTTAAGATCCAGTGCTTAAGTACATGCTCGGGCACACACACGTGTGACTGCCTCTGTCCTGTCCCTGAACATTTAAAGTGACATTTACAAACGGGCAGTAAGCAGAACATGAGGACAGCTCATCTGTCATAGTAAGAGAATGGCTTTCCTTCATTTAAAAGTCTCAACTGTTCAATCATTCTCTTAAAAATATATTTATTGACCTGTACCAGTCCTGTCCTTCTGGAGATTATAATCTAATAGAGGAGACAAATGATGCATCAATGTATTACATAAAATATACTAGTGATCAACACTATGAAGAAAATAAAATATGAGGACAGAGAAAATAAAGGTACAGGGCACACACTTAATAACAGTGGCCAAGGGAAGCCTTCCTGCTGCCATTGGAAAGTGAAATAAGAGGGACTAAGCACCATAACCTGCAGAAAAGCACTACTGACAGGAGACATGGAATGTGCAAAGACACTGAGGCTGGAATGGAAAGCTGTATAGACATCTTAAAGATGTTGGCAAAGCTCATGTATGCATGTTAAGCATAGGATAAGGAATAAGGGTTACACAGTTATACCTACGACCTAATAATTACGTAAAGAAGCACAGAGAAAAAGACACTAAATCAATATAACAGTATGTTGATAGTAAGTTTTCTTGGTATGCAGTTTTTGTGACCTCTCTGTGCTTCCTCTGTAAACCAGGAGTGACAGTAATAAGTGTAGGTACTACAGCAAAGAAATATGACAGGCAAAAGAAAATGCCTATTTGCACAGCTTTTAATCCCTGAAGTCTGTATATAACAAAAGGGGAATAGCTCCATATGGGTTCAGGTTGTTACAGCTGAACTTCAAAGAAGGAGACTGAAATCTAGTTGGGCTTAATATGATGGCAGGTGCAGGGAGTGGTAGTGCACACTTATAATCCCAGCACTCAGGAGGCTGAGGCAGGAAGATCACCAAGAATTCATCAGCCTGGACTACATAGTGAGTTCAAGCTCAGCCTGAACTGAGTACCGAGACCCTGTATCCAAAAAACGAAAAGAAGAGAAATAAGGAACAGGGCAACAGAATAAAGGGAGCTAGAGAAACAGAGAGAGATGACGACAGAACAGATGTCAGGCTGCAGGTTTTGAAGACAGAGGAGGGAGCCATGAACCAAGGAACGTGAGCTGCCTCTAGAAGCCGGAAAAAGCGAAGAACAACTTTCTCTAGAGCATCTAAAAAAAGACACTTCCCCACAGCACCTTGATTTCAGCCCAGTGAAACAATATTGGGCTTCTGAACTGAAGATTGTCAAGATAATAAATTTGTTTTGTAATCTACTACATCTATGACCTTCTGCGAAGAAAACTAATGCAAAGAATTAGGTAGGTTTTAACGATTAATACCTAGCAAGTGGTGAGCATTCGGTAAACTGTTACAATATTTGGAATGGTATTTTCTACACACTTTCCATTAAAGGTATGTGTATAGTGGTTAAACTTTCCCTTTAAAAATAAGGGGCTCAGACTAAAAAGGAGAAAACATTATTAGTATTACTGACTAATACATGAAAAGAAAGATTTTAATTGCAGGAAGAGGGAATTGAAATTTAAATAGGAATAATGAAACACAACGAAAAGAATTCCTCCCTAAATGAAAAAGACATTCTGTTTTTAAGTTACATTTTTTTTGAGTTGCTAACAAAATACCGACAACTGGCTGGTTCTGGAGTAGATTAAAAGGGGTTTCATTTTGGATGTGTGATTTACACATGAGGAAAACCATGAATCCATCTAAAAATCCAGATGTGGGTCAGTAATCCGAGGCATGGAGGCCAGTAAGTTCCTTTACAGACAGGATCATAAAAGCTTAGAATTTCACTCCTAGTAAAAGCCTCTAGGAATTTGTGAATTTCATTTTCACTCCAGCAGAAAAGTGACAAATCAAACTGTAGCTAGGCGGAAAGAGCACCTCCTCCCTCCATTCTTGGCTCAGTCAGGTCCCCAGGGCACCCAAACATTTTGATTCCATCCAAACACTTGACAAGCATCTCCCATATGTATGGCCAGACCCTGTGTTAGTGTAGCGTTTACAAAGAGTACATAATCTGTAACCTTTACAGTTGAAAAGAGGGAGCTTTGTTGTTTTTTAAAAAATTGGGACATTTACTGTTCGTGCTCAATTTTTATTAAAAATATTTGTTGAATGCCTTTCTGAATATATTTAGATAGAAAATATTTTCAAATAAGCTGTGTGGATTGTCATACAATATTACGAAAGGAACAGGAAATTTTATAAATTTTCTATTTTACTACTTTGGAATCGCTTTCAGATATATCATCATTTTTATGTTTGGCAAAAATAACAAAATATTTATAATTCCATTAGAATTGCATAACAAGATTCCAGTCAAAGATGGTAAATTTTAAGATATTTCTTTTTAAAAATTTCATTTTTATTCTTATTGGAGTAATGTGCACGTGTACACACGCACGCACGCACGCACGCACGCACGCACACACACACATGCCCCAGACGTCTGCTTTTCTAAATCCCCCAGGCATAGCCACTTGCAATGACTTTATCTGCTTCTTCCAGTGTTTACTTCCATTATTTCTAAATTGTATTCTTTTTATGACTTTTAAAGTTTAAACCACATCTATGATTCCTACTACCTGAATTAAGAATTTAACCCGCACAGCCATGCCCCTTGCCCCTCAATTACCAACACATTCACCTTCAGAATCACGGGAGATTGGTTCCTCAACCCTCTAGAGGTACGAAAGACCACAGGTGCTCAACTCTCTTGTATGAAATGATGTAGCGTTCGCTTATGTGCTGTGTATCTTCTCATACATCTTGTCCTCCCTATAATATTTATAATATTTAATACACTGTAAATATTACACAAATAATTGTTATACTGCATAGTTTACAGCATAGTGAGAAGGAAAAAGGTCTGTACATGTTCACCACAGGTGCGATTGTTTTTCAAATAGTTTTAACCCCTAGTTGGCTGAATCGCAGATGCAGAAGCCGCAGGTACAGAGGCCCCACTGCAAGCTCATCTTCTGTTCTTTGGAAAGACCTACACCACCTTTTGAAGCTTAATCAGGTTTTACTGTTTATATTTTATGGCTATGCAAATTAGTGCAGGATAGACCACTGTCATGTATTCTAATTTCATTCTCTTCTATCATTATTTTTTCATGGAATTAATAGTTTTTTCATTTAGTCCAGCTGTTGGGTTTACTATGTAACTGCTGCTCATTCCCTGACAGAGCTGAATTCTAGCTCCATAGGAATCTCTGTCTGTCTCTTTCTGTCTCTCTGTCTCTCTGTCTCTCTCCTCTCCCTTGTAGACATGACTGCTGTGGCCCTTGTTCCCATGTTTCCTTGCTTTAAACTGGACTGGTCATTTTAGAAATCAATCACACCATAATCACCCTGAAAACTGTCTTCACCTTGTACATTCTGCCTTCTTCTCTCTTGGATAATTTCCTAACTATACAGGAGATACACATCCTTTGGGAAGCTCCTGTAAAGGATACTCAGGATCTAGAATTGTTGAGAATGTGCAGGCCCAAATATCTATTTTTTCTTCTACTCTCTTGCCCGATTGACTGGATATAGAATTCTGATCTGTAAATTGAAGGACTTGAAATATGCTTTTTCTGGCAAATTGACTTAGTTAAATCAATTTTAAAAAGCAGCAGGTATGAAAGATCACTCTGATCTTTATGCTGTTTCTTAACAACAGAAGATGAAATTTCGAAGTGAAAGATGTAACAGCCTCATCCCCAAGGATGAGAAGTCCAGTCAAGACCAACAGAATTCTGCAAAGACTTTGTTAAAATAATCTGTATCTTTTAAAACTCCCCACATAATTTTGCTTCTTCTGACCTTACTACTCTGTTCCAATTCAGTATATTAGTAACTGACTGTTTCTTTGGGTCTTCACTTCCTTATGAGGGCTGAACATATCTAAATAAATGTGTATGTTCCTTTCCTATTATTCTATTGTATGTTGATTTAATTCTCAGGCACAGCTGAGACCCTAAGTGGGTGGAAGTGGAGTTTTTGCTGCCCCCACAATGTGCATTGTCTTTTAGCTTTCTGTATTGGTTTTAAGGGTGTAATTTTATTCTGATTCCTAATCATTAATATGTAAATGGTATGGTTGGAGTATGTTCCCCAAAATTTTTGTATTGTAAACTTATTCCTTAAGGCCCTGGGAGGTGAGGCACAAGGAGGTCAAGGATTCTGCCCCCTGAGTGGATCATTCCTGCAGGAGGGGCTCGGTTTCACGAGAACAGGATTATTACCAAGAAAGTCCAGCCTTCTCACTCCTTTGCCTCTGCCAGGAGATAATGTAGTACAAAAGGCCTCCCCAGATGCCAGCCCAGGGCATTGGACTTCTCAGCCTCCAGAACTGTGAGCCAAATAACCTTCTCAAGCTTATTAATTACCCAGTCTCAGATATTCTGTTACAGTAGCAGAAAATAGACTAACATGTAATTTTTAATCTCTTTTGACATTTAGAATTTTCTGCTTATCTCTGGTATCCCAAAATGTTTCTGCTGATATACATTCCTTTAGTCTGATGTTTTGCAGCTTCTGTTTTGCCGGCCAATCTCTCAAAATTTTTGAAAGTTTTTTCCTACAATTCTGGAAGTTATCTTTAGACTAGATTTGAATAATTTTGCTTCCCATTTTTTAAAAATTAACTTGCTATAAATTTATACCTTTAGGTTCTTATAAACCAAATGCTTTCTAAACAATTCCTTTATTGTCCAGTGACACTTGGAGAGGAAGAAGAGGTAAACGTAAGTATTTATTTCCACCCTCTTTCTTTTTGAGACTTCAGCTGTCATTTCTGATACGGCATCAACTGCTCCTTTAATTTTCTTGTTCTTCTGCTCCAATTTCAGGACATATATTTGAAATATTTATCAGCTTTACTTTACAGTCTTCCCACCTTAACCAAATGTTTAATTTCTGCTATTACTTTTTTAATAGCCACAATCTTTAAAAGCAATCTATTCTTTGTAAGCATGTTTTCTTATGTTCTTTAGTACATTTATTTGTTCTTGTTGGTTCAGTTCATTGTTAGAGTCTTTCTCCAAACATCCGAAGATTTATAACTGTGTGAAAATTAAATGCCCCTGGGGTGGATGTGTTGACTAGTGGTCCTCGCTGCATGATGATCTGACAGAGACACAGTGGGCTCTCTGGTGAACTACAAAAGCGCGCTCTGTAGCAGTTCACTTCCCTGCACATTACGTTTCCCAAATAAGAACCTTTAAGATAAGGCCAATCCTTTCAGGCTTCGTGATTACTCTCTAAAAAGTTGAGCGGGAATGGATTACAGCTCTCTTTTCCAGTGTGCACATCTCCACCTAATCTCCTCTTTGCAGCAAAGCACCTGTATCTTACTGTGAGAATATACACTGTAGCTTCTCTAATTTGTGAGCTCTTGTAATTCATTCACCCTAAACAGTAAACCTCAAATCCTCAAAGTATGGGGGGGAGTTGCCCTGAAGGAAAAATATGAAGGCCTAACTACAATATAGATAAAAATTTCCAACCAATCCATCTATTTTTACCTCCACACTGCACCTCCTATTTTTCCAGATACTCTTGGTCTCAAATGCCTGAGTGTTTTGCAAGTTCTGCAGGATTGATATGTTTGCTTTTATTGGCTTCCCATGCAGCAGGCTCAGGTCTTTGATTTTTCTGGTCAGTTAAGTTAGCTATTTCTAGCTCCTCCAAGTTCCTGCTTCCAATTTTTTAAAAATTAACTTGCTATGAACTCATACCTTTAGGTTCTTGCAAACAAATGCTTTTTAAACAATTCCTTTATTGTCTAGGGACACTTGCAGAGGAAGAAGAGGTAAACGTAAGTATTGAGTTTACCATATGTGCTAGAACAATGTCTTTCATTTTATAAAATATTTGGTAGGTGCAAAGCAGTCTCAAAAAACTATATCACTGAAAACAGGCATTCCTAAGCTTCTGTCTTATTCACTTTTAGTATGTAGTAGCTAAAATCACTTTTTAATAAAATAGTACTAATGGTGCTGTCTATATCATAGTAAAGATTACATGAGAAAATTCATAGCAACTATCCAGCACATAGGAAGGCGTCAATTGCTAATTCTATTATGTAGCAGCCCTGCTTTTGCAGGGCTGAGAAACAAACTTTGTCTTTATGCTCAAAAAGTTTATCAGACACAAGTTAAGGTCATTTATTTTTAAGAACTGCAACTACATTATATTCATTTGGTCATTAATCCTCAGGTTGAACAGCAGATTTACTTTATCAGAACACAGAGGCAGTTCGTGACATTCGGATTTTGCAGTATTGAGCTAGAGGATAGAAAGAACATGGAAAAGGGCACATTGGTGAGTGCTAACTTCAGGAAGAAGGCTGGGACCACTTTCAGGGTTCAATTATGCACCCCCGTTATTCCCCAGCTCCATCAGCAGATGAGGTCACAGTTGTCATCAGACGCAAGAGCTGTTTGCAGTTCCAACACTTTGGAAAGGACAGTAGACATAAGTGTTCCCGTTTGCTCACTATCAAAATTCTCTACCTTCTTAGGGAGTTCCTACTTCCTGTGTGAAGCAGAATCCATCTCCTGCTAGACCAGCTAAACCTCTCTGAAACTACCTGTCTCAGGCTGGCTTCCCATTAAGATAAAGGCACATGTACTAGGCTCTTGCAAAGAAATACACCCATCCCAGCCTTTGAATTGAGTGATATCAGGCCAAACAAGACAAAATGACCACAAACCATTGCTGATGGCAACAGCAGCGGGGTGACAAGGTTCGTATGATTTTGGCAGCAGTTATGTGAGTGCTGGTACCCAGTGTCCAGTGCTTGGCAGCGTACGCAGAGGCTGTCTCAGATGCCAGCTGGTTCGCTCTTACTCCTGTTGATCCCACTAGCTGCAGGGTGGTCTCCTTTCCACTCACTTCTGATTTACTTATCATTCATAACATTTGGAAACTGGTCACTTGACACTGTAAAATTAACAATGTTTTAAAAGTTTTGATATTTAATTTGAATTTGCATGAAATATGAATTCCAGTTTCACACAATCCAAAAGTAAAATTTTTTTAGAAAAAAAAAACATCTTGCATTATCCCAATCTCACAATTCATCATTCAATCATCTTGGTTATTGGGATTTCTGGTAGGACATTTTATGTTTTTCTCCCACAGTTTTTGGTTATCAGAAACCCCTGTATCCCTTTGCGGAGGGAGTTTTGTCCTGTTGCTGCTTGGTCCTCCCAACATCCTTTATCTTTGAATTTGTTTCTGGGGACATTTCTTTTGGTTCCCTTTAAGCTCCTGCTACTGAAAGTGTGTTGGGAGCTGAAGAAGTGAAGACCTCACAGAAGGTTCTGTAAGGCCTTCCAACTTGGATTTATCACAAGCAGACAGGAGCCATTAGCCACACCTGTCACCCTGGGATCAAGAAGCCTAAGGAATCTGTCTACACTTGCAGCTAACACAAGGATGGAGGCGGTTAAATAACTGAATCCACAGCCCCAGCTTGCTACCCAAAGAGCTCCCCCAAACCAGTATTTTACTTGCGAAATAATTAGGTCAGATGTTTCCAAAGTAATATGAAGTTCAAGTTCCATGATGTAGTACTTGAGGAATAACAGGGCCAGAGGAACAAGCTTCCCTTTCAGGAGGAGATGTGTGTGGCCTCCTCATCAAATCTGCAAAGGTGCTACCTTTCTGTCCTTAGTGTGTTTCACTTTTTAACACTGATTTTTATTTAGTGGCTCTATCCAGAGAACTATTTAAATGAATGACATTATAGTGCAATACTAAGGAAAACATTAGCAAGACCCAAGTATGCCTGGCATGCATAAAGTACAAATTAAATTTTATTTCTTGTTGGAGGACTAAGTATTACTTAAGACTCAGTGGTTAACTCTTTCATCAGAAAGCTTTCTCTGATCTTCTGAGGCTCAATCAGGCTCCTTTTCTTTGTGTTTCTTTAACACTATATATACTGCTACCTTTGGGGGGAAAGATATTATATGTCTGGCTTCTTCACGTGACTGGACACCTTAGAATTTAGGACTTACCTGTCACGGTGACAATGCTTAGGGTGTAGACAGCACTTAATCACATTTTGATGGCTGACTGAATGTAATCAAGAACTATGTATATTGCACCCAAGGAGCTGTGCATGGTTCAGCTGACTGTGGAACTCACTCACTTCTAAAAGTATAGAGGGTGTTCACCATTCATGGGTGATATCATAGGCCGTGCTAGGGAGCTTGGGTTTCATACTGACGCCAGTGATTCTTGCCCAACAGAATCGAATATGATCACATTAGTACTGTTGAAAATATTTTTGGGTTGCAGTGCAGAGAAGAAACAAAAGGAGCAGGATTCCAGACAGACTACATAATCACCTTAACCCCTCAGGCTTAAGAAAAAAAACAGAACCAGTGCAATAAAGTCAATAAGAGAAAGGGATAAATTTCATAGATGTTAAAGAAGCATATTGACAGAATTTGGTAACCAATTAAATATTAGGAGAAGATAACATTTTAAAATGTCAGTCTGGGTCTGGGGATATAGCTCAACAGCATAGCACTTGCCTGGTAAACACAAGGTCCTGAGTTCGATTCCCAGTTTATATTTTTAAAAAGTCAGTTTCAAGCTTGGGAAGCTGAGTGGACAGAAGGGAAAGAAGAGAGCAAGTTTGTGTAAGAGCAAAGGTTTCCAGTTTAGAGTCATCAATCCGAGGAGCACCCTGGCCATTCAAGTAAACTGGCAACTGTAGATCTCCAGTAGACTCATGAAACTAAATTTTAATTTCCGTTCCAGAAACAGAGAAGTTGAAAATGATGATACTCTTTGTGGAATACCATGAAATATCAAAAACCCAAGTTTACCTATAATACAGATCTAAAAACAAAGTAACTATCAGTCATATTAAAATAATATCCAGCACAAAAGACTTGCAAACTCTCACATGGGAGAAAATATGTACTGTTCTACCTATCAGCTCATTTTCTCATGAAACCCTATAAGACCACCATAATAAAAGTGTCAGGATGCCAATAATGAACTTGATTTTTAAAAAACATTATTTCTAAGGTAAACAGATGTAAGAGAACTTGTTTGTGTTTCCATATGGCAAATGATAACACTACCTCATGAGCTCACTTCTTTTGTTTTAGGAGGCTGGTAATTCTGAAAGCATCCAAGCCAACTAATAGCTCTTTTGAAAGCTAGTTTGAAGGCTATTGTGAAAGAAGAAGTGCTCAAAGGCTTTCTCCCCCACTGTCCACTCTGTGCTACTTGTGCAAAGAGGCTCTGTTAAAACTTTGTATGACCTGACACCAACATCACTATCCCATGTGTAGCAGTAGGCAGTAGAGCAGGGGTGGCTAACCCACGGCACGTGTGCCACAGCGGGCTGTTTGGTATCACTGAAAGCACTAAAAGGTTCAGCATCATTGCAAGAGAGTCTCACCAATCACTTCAACTTATCCAAAGAAAGATTCTCTAAAGCTATTTGTGTGGGCTTGATATAATCATAGGCGTCCTCACAGAGTCAGAGTTGAGAAGCTCATGCTCTACCACTAAAAGTTTTATCATTCACTCTTTCTTCTATTCATTAATTACATGAATATCTACTAAGCAGCACATTATTGTAGGTACAGAAGAATTAAGTTATACAGTAGTAATAATGATGCCTCCATGTGTCTCACAAATTAGCAGGGGAGACCATTATTAAAACTGTTCGGAAAAGTAAATATTATAGGATTTCAGAGTTCCTTACGGGGGAAGGAAAGAGAGGGAGAGCGAAAGGGATGGGAGAAATATGAGAGAGGTGATGAGCGAGATCACCAAGGCCCCTTAAAGTCCCACAACTCATAAAGAAATGAAAACTAATTTACATTTTGGTTTCATTGCTTCCAATCTTTTATTTATGGCTAAATGTACACATACACTGCTCGTGAAACATATTGTTTCCACACGTAGTATAAAACTTAAGGATTTACAGCACACAGCATTGGGGTTAACTGGAAAGCGAAGGAACAGAGAAAGCCCCCGTAGCCTGCTCACACTCTGAGTAATGCCTGAGCTGGATCCCGCAGGTGTGTAGAAGGTAATAAGGCAAAACACGGAATGAAGGAGGAGTGTTCCAGGTGGAGAGAGGAGCAGAAACAGAAGTGCCAACACAGAGAAAACACGGACCCTTCAGGGAAACGGAGCAGAACACGACAGCTAAGTCCCAGGAAGCCAAGAGAGACAGGAGTGCAAAGAGGAGGTAGGAAAATACAAGGTAGCAGAGGGCCCAAGTAAGCCAACATGGCCATTAAGACTTACTCCAAGCACAGTAGGAAATCACTGAAGGCTTCAACTAGTAATAAATCAAGATCAAGTTTATGTTTTTTAAAAGGTGACTGCAATGACCACGTAGAGACTGGAATACGAGCAATTAGGCACAGCAAGGTAAGGGAGAAAAAGCTTGGTGAACATCCAGCTGAGGGATTCAAGAGGCTTCTTAGTAAAACCTAAATCCCCTACTAACTAATGATACATCTTATCATTAATTGAGAGGCGAATGTGTTCCAGGCACTGTTGTAAGGAGGTTACCTATAATCCCTTATTTACTTCTTTCAGAAACTTACTGAGGCGGGAATCATTATTATCCCCATTTTAAAGAAAAAGAACGTGACAGACAAAAAAGTTGTGCATCTTGTCCCAAAACACCTAGCTAGGTTTGCCTGTCGCTCTGATTTCGTCTCACACCGCCCCCACATTGCAGTTTAATGGAGTCAGAGTGTATCTGTTGAACCACCGTGCCATGCTGCCTCTGGTGACCCTACTGCATGTCCCAGGGAGGCAATAAACTACAGGCCTCCCCTGCCGGGTGAAGAGCACAGCTCCCTGGGCCGCCTTGGTCAACTGAGAAGACTCAGTCACACAAGCACTGTACTCCTTTTGGTTCCCATTCTACCAGTTTGTCTGGGAAACCAAGATTCTGCAGCCTGCTCTTTACCCAGGGGAAGCACACGGGGCTTGAAGGTGTAGCTGCAGCCCAAGACTATGGATGAACTTGACTCTGCCTCACAGGCTTGGAGATTTGAGTACATGGAGGTTTATACTGGACGTTTCTCTCTGATTGCCACCCTGCCTCACTATACCCACTCTACTCTCCTCCTCAAGACAGCTCACTGCCCAGTCAACCTTCAAGACCCTCTTCTTACTATAATGAAACCAAAAATCTAAATTTATCATGGCTATTTCTAAGCTGCAAACCCATGAATGACTTTTGGTTTTGTTTTTAGACTTTACATAAGGAACATGTGTTAGCTATTTAATCAGGGAAATAAAAACATATTTTAACAATGTGTTCTTAATCAGGTATCTAATTTTTGGCACTCACTCATTTCTGAAGATTTAATTCAGTAATTATATTTTTAATCTGGCAACTCCAAATAACACTTAATTTACAAAAGATCCAAATTTGAAACAGGCTATGCCATAGAGCTTGCGAGTAAGAAATCAATAAAGTTACAAAATAATAAAAGTTGAAAGTGTCTTCATAGCACCAACTCCAGTGATGTTTAAAACACGTGTCTGTGAAACTTGGGTTCTGAAGATAAATCTCAGGATCAGAGCACGAGGTAAAAAGATGACAAAAACGGGCCTGGATCTAGATACCTCACCTCTCCTTCAACCGAACTATCTCTATCTTTTCTTCATAAAATTTTTCTTGACCACAGTATACCTGTGGTTTATTTCTCTCCACCTCAGTTACCATCTCTCCAATCTGACCATCACCTCCATAACTACATTACTGTAATAACCTTATTAACTAGTCTCTTTGCCGACACCACTCATCCAATTCCATCTCATGCCACCCCGACTTTATTTTTATTTTTATTTTTTATTTTAAAGAGAATTTTAAAACAACACAGAATTTCAAAACTGATAGGAAATCTTCAAAGTAGTTGCTCAGATTACCAGATGCAGGCATGTAAGACTGAGCAAATAATAAGAGCACTAAGTGTTCCTTTCAATGAATAAAAATTAGGAATATAATTACTTTAGCTCTCTTGTGTATATATGCATATATATTTTTCTCCTTCTTTTCTCCTGTCCCCCATCCCAGTTGTTCTTTCCTTTTGAGCAGTTTCTTTCCCTTTCGCAATATCTATTCTACCTTTTGGGTTATATTTACTCTTTCAGTTTCTTACATTAGGGAGAAAATATGATGTTTACACAGATGAGTCTGTTTTATTTCACTTAGGAGTATGGTCTCGAGTTGCTTTCATTTGCCTATAAAAGCCTTGAGTTTATCTTTCTTTATAACTGAGTAGTACTCCATTGTATAAAAATACCACATCTTTTTTATCCATTCCTTGGTTGATGGACATTTGGGGTGTTTCCAAGACTTAGCTATGACAAATTGTGTTTTTGCTTACTATATTCAAGCCATATTTGCTTTTTTACAGCCTCTAAACACATTCATCCTAGTTAAAATAGGGTAGAATGTGCTGAGATAAGAACAAACCACTCAAAAATGTCAGCAGCTTAACTAAGTGATGAGGAGTCTATAGCACGTAAGAAGTGACTCAGAGGTTCAGACTCGCTCCCTTTTAAGACACCTTCACGGTCTAAACATTGCATTCGTGATGTAAAAGGAGGTGTGTACAGGCCCAGAAACAGAACAGTGGCCATTGTCAAGAACTCAGTCACAAGACATTAATTGAAGTGCAAGAAAACCCAATAGACAGTCTTCCACAACACCCAGAAGAGGGGAAATGACATAGAATTTGGTGAAGAACTGATGAACCATAGCACAGTTTCTATTATTACAACTCAGCACAATTGCCTTTGCTTACTTTTTCATAAACTGTTCTTTCCATAACTCTCTGGCCATGACTCTTTTCTTTCAAATTTAAGCTGTCTTAATCTCTAAGAGACCTTTTCTAATCACCTTAACAGAAGTAATCCAATATGGCCGAGAATGCTAGTTGCCAAACATTATTCTTTCTCTCTTTCATCTTTGGTAGAAAAAGCCTTT
Source organism: Dinomys branickii (assembly GCA_004027595.1). Classification (NCBI taxonomy): domain Eukaryota; kingdom Metazoa; phylum Chordata; class Mammalia; order Rodentia; family Dinomyidae; genus Dinomys; species Dinomys branickii. The sequence goes on along the minus strand of PVLD010005894.1, from coordinate 4,059 downwards.
ATGTTGAGCTAAGTGTATTGTCTTCCAGCTTTTAAAAGAATCGACACTTCCTACATTTCTTTGCAGCTAGATGTATCAGCCAGCTTTCCTGTTGCTAGACAAAATATCTGATACCAGCAGTTTGAAGGAGAGATTTACTGTGGCTCAGGGTTTTAGAGATTTCAGTCCATGGTCTGCTGGCTCTGAAGCAGAAACAGCACGGTAAGAAGGCATGGCAGAGAAGAGCTGCTCAACTCCTGGCATCTGGCAAGCAGAAGGCAGGGGAAGAACACCAGAAAAGACTCAGCCAGTGATCAGATGTAGTCCCCAAAGTCATACCTGCATGACCTGCCCAGCTATATCGAAAAATATTTTACCAACCCTCAAGGCATCCCTCAAGCCAGTCTAGTTGGTCATCAAGACTATGTGTCACATTGGGTTCGTTTTAGCCAATGAGATTTAAGTGTTGCATAAAAGTGTCTAAAAAATGGCTTTTATTCAGTCTTTCCTCCCTTCTACTGCCTGCCTTGATGCAGCCTGGATTGATTTCTCTGGTCTTCTTGAACTATGAGGCAATTTTCTAAATAGGGGAGAGTATCATGTCAGTGACTATGTCACAGGTGACTTTTTGTGGTGTCACCAGAGCAGGCGTGGACTGCTTGTCTCAGCATTTCTTGAATGAGAGAAATCAATTTCTGTCTTAAAATGCTATTATTTTTGTAAACCATGTAGTTAGTACAATCTCTTAGGTATAGATAAGGAAACAGGTCTTACGACTACGTGATCATAAAGATGAAAGGCCAGGACAGAATTAGTTCTCTGACTTCCAGTTTAGTATACATCACACGTCAATCTTTACATAAAGAGTTCAGTGAAAACAAAACCCCAACCAAAAAAATATGCTTCTATAAGGCAAAAAGTTTAAGATATACAGAGTCCCTGCCCTTGTCATGACGAGTACATAAGGAAATAAATTACCCCATAATGAGCAACATAATAACAGAGACATGCAATTTAACACAGAATTATGAGGAATAGGGGTAGTTTAATTCTGATTCACATTATCAAGAAGGGAAAAAAGTAACACAGTGATCAGGTCTTGAAGGATAAATAGGATTTTTCCAGATGAAGATTAAAGGTAGGGAGTGAGAGGGGCATTCTAGGTGATTAAACTGGAGTACAGAGGCATGAAAGGACATGGAATTCTAAGGAATGGTAAGAACAGAAAAATCAAGAAAGTACAGGAGTGTAGAAATGGAAGCTAACAACAGACTCTAAAGGTCATTTATACAAACACAGCACAAGACTAGATCCAATGCCCCAGGAAAAGTCACAATATAGATAGAAGTTCAGTGGATTTTTATCCTAAAAGAAATCTGCTCTCTATTACTGCAATTGATTCTTCCACTACATATACAGATGTTTCCTACCTTATAGTGAGGTTACCTCCCTAGCAAACTCACTATAGGTTTAAAACATTCAAATAAAAACTGAATTTAATACACCCCATGTACTAAGCATCCTAGTTTGGCAAGCCAGTAAGCTACAGAGTATTCTGCTCAGGACCCCAAGGCTGGCTCAGAGGCATGGGTGGCTGCCACTGCCCAGCAACACAAAGGAATATCAAAGAGCATACTGACAGCCCAGGAAAAGACCAAAATTCAAAGTACATTGCCTGCTGAATGCATATGGCTTTTACATCATTACAAAGTCAAAAACTTAGAAGTTGAAGCTTCATAAGTCAGAGGCCTTCTGTAGTCTAATGGGACCTACCACGGGGTCTCCACTCACCTTTGCCCATGGGAAAGTACATGACTCAAGCTAGGCCAAGCAAACGCTACTGCACTGGACCCTGAATCTTGAGCAGAAACCTGAGAATATGTAAGCTGTACTTTCAGCCCGAAGGTTTTGAGTATTTGAATAGATAACATAGATAACCGCTATACAACCTCTGTGACCAGGGAAAGGTACATAACCTTTCTGTGCCTCAATTTTCTTACCTGTGAAGTATGAATAACTATTTTATTTTATTTTATTTTATTTTGTTTTGCCTTTTGAGACAAGGTTTCACTATGCAGTTCAGGCTGGCCTTGAACTCACTTTGTAGCCCAGGCTGGCCTCCAACTCACAATGATCCTCCTGCCTCAGCCTCCTAAGTGCTGGGATTACAGAGACAATATATGTAAAGAGACTACCCATGGGAATGACAAAGCTAAGTACATACTGATTGTGTGTGTGTGTGTGTGTGTGTGTGTGTGTGTGTGTGTGGTGCTAGGGATTAAGCCCAGGGCTTGGCAAGGCAAGTGCTATATCACTGAGCTATAATCCCCAGTCTGAATATTATTAAAGGCAAATACTGGCAAATGCTATTATCATATTCCAATTCCACTGTTTCTTCTTAATAATTAAGAAAGATGAATATGGCTGGGTATAGTGGTACATGCTTGTAATCACAACATTTGGGAGGCTGCAGCAGGAGGGTCCCTGTCAGACTACATAATGAGTTCAAAGCCAGCCTGAGAATATATAGCAAGACACTAACTGAAAAACAAAACAAGGATGAACACAGACAATTATGAACTATATTTCAGAGTATGTTCTCCCATGTTAGAAGAAAATAGCTGTCCCCATCATCAGTGCTTTCCACTTTGGACAGTTTTCTCTAAGTTCATCTTTTCTCTTGAACCACCAAGGTGAATGGGCGTGGGTAACACACACGCACACGCATGCACACATACACACACACACGCATGCACACACACACACACACACACACACATACATTTTTTTTGATGTAGTGAAGTAAAGGCATTAAAGGTCCTCAACATGTCGGTTCGGTCTCCTCCTTCCTGCTTTGCCTAGTGAGGAGAATGGGTCTGAGCCTGTGAATCCCCTCAGAGCTCTTGTTCTTGGATGGGGACTGGGGAGCCTGGGGCATTTGCCCATCACACAAGGCAGCATTCATCAGCCTACCTCTTATCCGTAAAAGTTTGCTGACTCTCTTTACCTTACTACACAGTTAGTTTAGAGCTTGATCCAGGAAAATAAAGACCCCAAACAACCTACGCTGCTGGGATTAACTTAGTTTAGGACAATTCCATAGGGAAAGCATTCTGCATTCAATAGCCCTACAAGCCGCAGGAAGCTCTGACCAAGCACAGAGCCAAGGACCGAATTCCATGTCCTAACTTAAGATTCTGTATTATTTTTCCTAAAAGTGATTGTCCAGCTGGCTCCATGACCCCCTTGATCCCTCTGGTTACTGTCTCAAAAACTTTTCTACTAATTCAGAGAAATCGGTGATCACTTTATCTTTGTTAGGGCAGGAAATTGATGTTTCCCACAAGGAGTCCTTTAGGGCTGACCTAGATAAAACCAAATGGGCTATCTCTGCATTCCTCGGGATTCACAGAGCAGCAGCAAATGCTGAGAAGGGAGTGCGCTTTAGCACAGGGTGCAACGAATTTCCAAGTCTTCCTTAATTAAAAAGGGATTTAGAGAATTTATTTTATCAAGATCCTCAGATGATTCAAAGAATACATTTTTGAGATAAATGATCATGTTACCAAGAGTAATAGGAGATATTATTAAAGGCTCCATAAATATTTAGAGAATGACAAAGAATTTTAATGATGCATAGCAGAAAATTTTCCTTTTTCTAAAAAATAATTCAGACTAATGGAATATCTTGAAAGACATCTCAGCTATCTCATTCCAGTCCTCACGTAAAAACAGAGAGATGGACCCTGAGATGGTGCTATAAAAAAGGAACTACTTCACAACCTCTTTGATATTTCCATCCTGACTTTAACGGTTAAGTGAAATTCAAGTGGGGTGAACTAGAAAGCATCTTCTCAGGATCACCTTTCTATTTTTTTTTTTCACTTACTTAAGTGTTTTAATTGTATCACTGCACACAATAAGAGGTAGCCTGTGAAAAATCAACAAGCCAGTCTTGAAGGTTCACCAGGTCCTTTCCCTTCCCTGAGACACAGTGTCTGACACCCACAACCTTGAAGAAGGAAAGGTGATTTCAGCTCACATTTCCTAGAGGTCCCTGTGCACAGTCCAGTGGCTCTG